>BMAT01009998.1:56002-71019 GCA_019649035.1 Elysia marginata | reverse complement strand
CTATCTATCTATCTATCGATCTATCTATCGATCTCTCTATCTCTCTATCTGTCTGTCTATCTATCTATCAATCTCTCTATCTATCGATCCCTCTATCTATCGATCTCTCTATCTATCTATCTCTCTATCTGTCTGTCTATATATCTATCGATCTCTCTATCTATCTATCGATCTCTCTATCTGTCTGTCTATCTATCTGTTGATCTCTCTATCTATCGATCTCTCTATCTATCGATCTCTATATCTATCTATCGATCTATCTATCGATCTCTCTATCGATCTCTCTATCGATCTCTCTATCTGTCTGTCTATCTATCTATCGATCTCTCTATCTATCTATCGATCTCTCTATCTGTCTATCTATCCATTTATCGATCTCTCTATCTATCTATCGATCTCTCTATCTGTCTACCTATCTATCTATCGATATCTCTAGCTGTCTATCTATCGATCGATCTCTCTATATGTCCATCTCTCTATCTATCGATCTCTCTATCTATCAATCTCTCTATCTGTCTATTTATTTATCTATCTATCTATCGATTTCTCTATCTGTCACTCTATCAATCTCTCGATCTGTCTATCTATCTATCTATCTATCTCTCTATTGGTCTATCTATCTATCTATCTATCTATCTATCTATCTATCGATCGATCTCTCGATCTATCTATCTATCTATCTATCTATTTATCTATCTATCTATCTCTCTATCTGTCTATCATCATAGGTTTTACATTTTATCCTTTCATAGGTTATAACTCGATGAAAATATAAAATTATTCATTTTCTATTAAAACCATAATCTTATTATCTGAAATTGCTTTTCTTTTCTTATTCCTTTATACTGTTCAACTCTTTTCTAGTGTTTGTGAAACATAGTGATATAATTTTCTCCCTCCTACTTTAACACTGACCATTAATCTCTCAGTCATATCGTCCACTGGTTCGCTTTTAGAAATCTAGTATTTCTGCAGTCATTTTAACTCTTAAATACCAAAATCGGTCTTATTTTGACTGCTTTATTTATTTTCTTTATTTACACCATATTAATCCCTTTCGGGAAATTTGGCTTCGTTACCCAGCGTAACTGTGTCGCCACAAAAAATTTTAACAACTCCCCTATTAGTTAACACAGAGGAGCAGCACCACTTATGCCCCAGCAGACCAGTACATTTGAAAGCCACTTTTAACACATAATATGCAAGGTGCTGCAGGCGCATTTCACAAATTCAAGCATTGCTTGTAGCTGGGTAGACTGGGGAAAGTTAGGGTAAATTGCTTTCCTGAGGCAATTGCAACATGGCATAGTTGGAATCGAGTCCGCGACTGCCGGATCACAAGTATATACATGTATTATATTTGCAGTGGGTCACCTTAATCTTATAAACTTACAAAACTTGTGGTAAAAATGGTTCTTATAAGAAGGAGATCTTAATCCAGGGTATAAATGACTACATCCAAGTGTACTTCTTCAAATTTAAAGTCACATAAGGAAGGTGGTTTTTTTTTAGAGGAGATCATAATTTAGGGCTTCTACTGTAGTAAAAGCTCATAGAGACAGTAACGCCAAGATTTTTTCATTGATATTCCAAATGTTTTAAAAATAAGGACTCCACTGAAGTAAACGATACAAAATTGATAACGAGAACCTTGCAACTTTCAAAATGTTGTAATTCAACCTAAACCATCTGTCTTGAACAATAGCGGAGATCAAGGGCAATGTGAGAGTCCTTCATTGCCTTAAGTTAGTTCAAGTGACGTTTAGGAGCCTGGACAGATCAGTGCCTCACGACTTGAATGAGCAAATGCAAAATTTGATCACGTAGATTTCTCTCACATCCTGGGCAAATGAGTCCGTGCTGCAGTGTTCACCTTCAAAGGCGTGGCTTAGTGGTCAGCACGTGGCACTTGTGATGCAGCGGTCGCTGGTTCAATTCCCAACTACGACGCATGTTGAAGCTGCCTTAGGAAAGCAATTTATCCACATTTTTCTCAGTCCACCCACCTTTAAAATTGGTACCTGGCTACAGGCAGTGCTTGAAAATTGTAAAATGTTAGTATTTAAATGCTTAACAGGCAGCCGTACTGTGATGCTCTGAAATGTGAGTTGAGTTTGCTTTGGCCTGCTGGGGAAATATGTAAAGTCTTGAGACTGCCTTCGGCAGTGAAAGACTATAATCTGTATTTTTTTTTTTACGGTTTTGAACAAGACAATTTTCGAGCCTTTTAGACCAAATAAATTTCATAACACTATTGAATATTTTGTGGAAAGAAATTGAAACCTTTGTTGAATCAAAATTTGGAAAAAAAAGACATTTAATGGCATTCTCTAAAAAAAAACATTCTCACTTCCAACTTATTTGCCCTGGGCATGAGACATGTAGTCATACTAAATGCTGATAACTTAATTATTTTTCTAAAAATCAACAAACACCTCTTGTTCAACAGCAAGTGGTAAGAACAACTGAACAGAAAAAAAAACAATTGATCATTTGAAAAAAATTATTTAAGCCATGTGGTTTACTTTTTGTGAGACACAACAAAAAAAACCTCAACATTCATATTGCAAAATTATCAGTTTTATTTTGGCAAAGATCGAACAAATGAGATCAAATTGGGACGCAAAGACTTTTACAGGAGAGAGCAATATAAAATGTCATTTGTGTAGCAACACCACAATATAAACCTGGTTAAGATCTTTTCATATTTAGAGACATAATTATACATTGTGTTCAGGGTCCATAAGGGTCCTCTAAGGCAGTGAGTAATTATTTTAATATCTTGATCATGGCCCAAGTTACTGCATCTGAAGCATACATAATCAGTAAGTATTATACTCAAAAAAGGATGAAAATGGATTTAAAGATATTACTAACCAATGCTCCACCCAGTATTCCTATTGAGTAAATTATGCTTTAAATCACAAAATACAAACTTTCACTAAGTATAAGCCAAGAACGTTTTTTTGCAAAATTTTGACCGTTTGAGAGATATGATCAATTTTTTCTGTTCAAATTTCACCACAACTCAACTCATTTTATGGTGTTGCTACATATTTACCGCATACAGAGAAGCGTAAAATTTATGCAGTCTTGTAAAGCATCTGGAGGGTAAAAAGAGACAGACAGGCTAAGTACACGCAAACTTCTAGTTCAACAAGGCACTCGAGACAGTCACAATAATTATGTAGTTAGAACCTAAGTATATGCTGCCAGATTTTTAAAAATCCTTGTAATTTAGCTATAATCCAAAGTTATGGATATTCATATTTTGTGGGCATTTCCGATGAGTTAAACGTTGGCAGTGAAAAATTAGCTTTGTTTATTCTTTGTTACTAATAATCCAAAGTATTCCAAAAAAACCAATCCACTTTTCAGAAACTAATAATAATCTTTGGCACTTTTTCAACCTTTGAAAGTTAAAAAAAAAAACATTATAAAAGATATCAGCACCTACAAATGTAATTATTGTTACATCTGACTCATTTGAACGGAATGCAAGAAAAATTTATCAATCAAACTAAAAAAAAATCAATTACCTGTTCCAAACTTTATATCCATCTTTTCATTTTTTTTTAAATTGCACCATTCCTTCGGAAACATGATTGATTTTGGTTAAGCAGTTGTTTGTCAAAACTAGCTTCAACCCCTTTGAAAGACAGGGCTATATATTGTGCACTCAATTACAAGAAATTACTATTTTTTATTTAAAAAAAAACAACCTTTTCTAATGATAAAAATAGGAAAAAAAAGAGAAATTGCATGTGTGAAAGTGAAAGTAGACACAATCTCCTGTCAATATCTGTTTAAAGGTACATTAATGACAGCATTACACATTGACACCTACTATAATGATGATACTGACGTACGGTAAGATAAATTTTATTGATCCCAACAAGGGAAATTTATATCTTTTGGATTTCATTTTGTTTGTCTGGGCCACAGAGCAGCCTGAGGCTTTCGAACTGCCCAGCGGTTACCTCAGACCACCATGGTAAAACAAAGTACGTACATGGTGTACACAACCAGAAAAACATACAAACAGTAAAAAAAATGCTGGAGCAATACCGCATACAGGTTGAACAAGAAGCAGGGTGTAGAATGAATGCCTGACATTCCTCTGTAGAATGATTGCCTGACATTCCTCTGTAGAATGAATGCCTGACATTCCTCTGTAGAATGATTGCCTGACATTCCTCTGTAGAATGATTGCCTGACATTCCTCTGTAGAATGATTGCCTGACATTCTTCTGTAGAATGATTGCCTGGCATTCCTCTGTAGAATGATTGCCTGGCATTTCTCTCAACTTTACAGTCATTTTTTTTTTTTCAAATTTTCAAACAGCACAAAGGTATTAGAATGCAACAGTTTCATGCAAACAGATATTTTAGTTACCTCAACACACTTACATTTTTCTTGACTTTCCCAAGCTCAAAAAAGTTATGCAAAATCATTTTTTTTCCACTGTACTGACTTCAAGTCTCTGTATGTTTGATGAAACTGTAATTACTTATTTAAATCTACAGCAATGGTGGTGGGGGGGGGGGGTCACTCAAATTAATGTTTAGCTAAAGCACTTTTAAGAAAAAAAATTGCTTATGTTGTAAACACCTCAAGACATAGAAAAGGTAGAGTTCAGTTTTTTAAACTCTTCAACGACGGAGAGTACTGTTTGATTAAATGTCGATAGCTAAATATGTGAACATTCTGACTTGTTCCTGTTTAAATATAGTCCTCTAACAAAAACCTTGCAACCAGTACATAACACCTGTGTATTGAACAGTGTACTTTACTGATCTCGCAAACAATCAAAATGCACTTAATTATCACAATATGACATCAAGATATTAGGACTTGTGTTTTATTAAAAATTTAGAGAAAAAGAAGAAGAAATTTCAGTTCAAACTTAAAATTTTCATTAAGTCACTCATTCCCACTGGTTTTGACAATATCTTGTTAAGTAGAAGACAATAAAATGGTTTACAGCTGGACAACTAGTGTGCACTTTGTCTGTGTGTAAGTGTCTGTAAGTTCTTCAGATCCAAGTGCTCTCTTTCACTATGAATCAATTTTGTTTCTTTTTTAATGGTTTGGGTCTACTCTCTAGATGTTCCTTACAATTTTGTGAACGACACTTTAAAAGTTACAATACTTGCTTTCCAGTTATCTCGTCACCACACAAACTCTTTGAACACAATTTTCACTTTGTTTTGGGGTGAAAACAAATCTATACTGGAGGTTCAAAGTAGACGCTACGTAATTATGTTTTAAATGCAGTACAAAATGCATTAGTAACACAATCATACATCACAAACAATGTTGTAGCTCACGTTCATTATATAATTACATCACATATTTCTGACATAGAGAACTATAAAACATACAATATTTGGTTTATTATGGTGGCCTTATACTAATTATGCATTTGATTTGTACCAAAATTTTTTCTTTAAACTAAAAAAAGGTTTTCAAAATTAAATAACTCCTTTCATATTATTTTTTGTAACACATCCAAAAATTAATCCGTGAATTTTTTCTCAGCTTTTATTTGATTGGTCATAATTATTATAAGTACACAATTACTTTCTTGTATAGAATATTTCAAAATCTATTTTCATGACAAAATATTCAATGTGGTATGTCCCAGACATTGATGGTGTGATATGTCATGTCATAATATCCAACCAAACCAAGAGAGAATTCCACACTAAATGCTCTCACTGTTGCTCTGGCAGAAAATAGTTATTCTGAACTTGTGCGTTTTTATGACAGTCCAAGAAATAAAAAATGAAGGCGTCTTAAAGAGGCTGCGCTTAGACCAAGCACCTTTGCTTCCTCATTGCACTGTTACTGCTGTCTTTCAAAGTTCAGCCACAGGGTAATGAAACATCACATCACATTTTTGTACATGTGAACAGTTTTTTTACCAAGTCTCAGTGGTTCTTGTGACTTAAGTGAATGGGTACCAGCCATTTTTGGCGAGTTAAGTATTTCATATGCACATTTTGTTCATCAACCTATTCAATCCTTCGGTTAAGCCTTCAGTTTTTAGCTCTGCCTCTGCTTTTTTGGCAAACTGTTTTTAAGAAACATGACAGAGTATGACTACATAGTAGCTGTACTGTATTAGAGTACTTGTGATTGCCAGATCCTTAAACTTGCTGCTTGGCTGGTAATAGCCTTTGATACGCAGGGAGAGGGTACCACGACTATCGAGTTATGTGAGCGAGTATGTATCTGTGTTGGAGCAGCCACTATCTTCCAGGGCGGGTCCTTATAATCCACTCTGCTAGCGGGTTCACATGGTACAGGTCCAGCATCTTGGTCCGTGGGTCCAGACATCGTTCCGCTGAAACGCAAAAAACAATGGAACAACATAAAGCATTGAAAAATGATTGCTGCTCATTATTTTTTGTCTTCCAACTAGTTTAAAAGAGCTGTATCTAATGATCAAATTTCTACGTTGGAAGATTTTGATGTTTTATACAATATATATTGACTTTTTCTTTTTCTTTAAATGATTTTAATCTGCTGTGCAAATGTACCTAAGTATGCTTGAAAGTATGTATGTAAAGCACCTAGAGCAAACTTATGTTTTGTTGTGAAAGTGTACCTAAGTATGTAATTGAAAGTATGTATGTAAAGCGCTTGAGCTAACACCTGTTGGAATACGCGCTATATAAAAAGCCATTATTATTATTATATTGTCTTTTCTATCAAGAGTTGAAAATTCCTTCCGATTATTACAATTCTTTGGAAAGATTGTTTTAAATTTGAAATAAAATAAATATATAAAGAAGAAAAGAAAAAAGGTGTAAATACCTTTTAACATTTCTTTTTTTAGCTTAAATATATGAGAGTTGGCTGGTTGGTACATGTATTTTACATAAGCAAAGGTAGAAGATGTGTTTATATTAACACTTAAGAGTACATTAACATACAATAAGATCTGTGGTTGACATTAGAGCAAAATAACTTTTCATCTAAGATAAATCCCCAAAAAAGAAGACAATATACTAATCTAATGGAAAAGCTGAAGAAAAATGTCCATGTGGTCGTATTTTCAACCCCAGTTTTAAGCTAATCCCGTTGTAAAGTTGAATATCCCTCGTTTACCAATATTTCCTCCAACTTCAAAGAGGTGGTCAGCATCGCTTGCGTAGTGAGCTTTCTTTGGATTCCTGAACATGTGGCCATTGGACTCTTCCTTTTGGGTGTTGCTGTGGAGAAGGAAAGGAAGGGGAAAAAACCAATTCTTGCATGTTACCCTGAACATGAGTTCAATATGTTTTACAGTTCGTCCTAAGGCATAAATGTCCTAAAGTCTACATTCATAGAATTTTTTTTTTTTTATTATAAACAAAACATTAATTTTTTGTTGTCATGAGTTTTCGATAGTTAAAGATCACATAGTAATTCTATCACATTTTGAAATAGATATTTTGTCAGACTAATAGGAAAAAGAAAGACATAGCTGTTTTTTTATGATCTTGGTGAAAATTTATTTTTTCAACATCTAATTTATTAGAACTGACTTCAAAACTCTTGAAAGATGATCCTCTCAGTCACAAAAACCTTTTTTTAATCTTTATCACTATCAAGTGATAATGTGAGACATATTGGAAAACGAATACTAGTTATTTTTAATATCATTCAATTAAGACCAAAATGGCTGTTGCATGGGTATTCTTTATTTTTTTTATTGTGAACTAAACTTTAAAGGAATGTCCGCCACCAATCCAAAAAAGTCATATGTTGGGAATTAGAATATGACAAAATCAGCATCTTAAGTGCAGTTTTTTTTTTCTATTTATGTTTGTTTTAAAACAATAGAATTACTGATATATTTTCACAAAACTTTGATTGTGTGATGCAGTTTTTAATGTTTTGAAGCCCAGAAAATGCATTGAGTAATATATCGACACATTGTAAAGTGAAAATCTTTACCGACTTATTTGCATTGGCTGCAAGCGAGAAATTGATCATACTAGACTTATCAACGCAACAGGTAGCATGCAAGCATCAATCAAAATTGGAATCACTGTACCACTGAACTATAATGTCAGTGCACATCAAAATGTGGAACCTACACTAGGTCTACATGAGAAAGCTATGGATCTATGTTGTTTGCTATATAATGCATTGTAGAATTCAATATATGTAAGAATTTAAACCTACATATTTTTTCAGAGAGGAACAGATAAAGTTTGTGGATATGTTATAAAAATGTAAAGCAGATTGGCAAAGTGTTGTGTATTTTATGAATGAAATGTACCTAGATAAAATGGGTCAACATTTAGATCTAGATCAAGAGACCAAAATTAGTTGCATTGCAGGCTGTCAACAAAAGCGTTTCCCATGGCATTGCAGATTACAAGTTAAACTCACCTGTCATTGCTGAGACCGTCTCCAGGTCTGTTCTCCTTCTCATGTCCCTGAGACTCGGTCGTCTCCTCCTCCTCATAGCGGAACTTGGCCACCACGTCAGCTGCTGTTGTGAACTGATCAAGCTGGATGAGAGCAGAGCTTTTCGTCAGGTGAGGGGCCTGAACTCGGATAACCCCGTCCTGAGGTTCTGGCTGGAATATTAGGTCAGAGAAAAATGAAGTGAGGATGAAATGAGTATGAAAAAAACAATCAACAGAATCCTCTCTCAGTTTAATTTTAGCTTGCTGATAACTTCTTTATTTATCCGCAATATAAGGCGTCCCATAGTTCACTCATATAGGGTACTCCAAACGCTTACAAACTTAAAAGCGTTGATTGAAAGAAAAAACTGCAAATAAAAAAACTGAGAAACATAGATGTATATAAAAGAAACATAAAACTAAAGTAGACGCACACTTTGCTTTATATGATACAGACACACAATGTAATTGAAAATTAACATGATTGCTAGAACGGATTTTAAAAAAAATTTATCACGAAGGAACATAGATATAAAATGAGCTACTATGATAAGACAAGTTAATAACAATAATAATAATAATAATAATAATAATAATAATAATAATAATAAGTTTATTTTTATAGCGCCTTCCCTCAATAGGAGCTCAAAGCGCTTTACATAAAATTTTAACAAACTTAGATCTACGTACTAAAATAGTTTACAGGTAATGTAGTGTTAAAGACATTTCAAAAGCATAGTTTTTGAAAAGTACTCAGAAACATGATAATTTTAAAACATTCTTCTTTCCATCTCATTTCCTTTTACCATTCCCTATTTATTTTATTTCATTTAGTCCATTCGTAGATCCTGGAAGGGTAAATTCACACTCAAGCGTATGTTGCAAGCCTAAATTGAGCTTCAGTTTCCATTATTCTGACAGCTGTTTGGAAGCAAATGTCTTCCCATCAAGCCTTTTGAGTTTGGCGTCAGAAACATGAAATATTTGGGAAAATGTTGTCTGAAAGTAATATTTTCCTTATCATGTCAAACCAGAAGGAAATCTTACATCTTTTTTAGATAACAAGCAATCATAGAGTTTGGAGCCTCAGGAAAAAGCTTCTTTTTTATAACTTTAACATAAATAACAGTGAAAAAATTGTAGCACTCAATTGATTTAAACTGTTTGTAAGACATATCTTTCATTACATATTTTTCGCAGGGTCTTGGTTTTTTTTTAATTTAGTCCTTTGTATATTTTTATTGTTTAATTTATGCTTTTTTATAACTTAAAATGTTATTAATTCTTGCCTGTGCTTGCTTTTTTGTGGCTAACTGCCTTTGGTGCAACTTGGATCTTCATGTTGAAGTTATCAAGTTGAAGCAGGCTAAGCAAAGACATTTGTCATGAAACTTCTTACTTAGAAAGAGAAGTAGCGATATGGGTTAAGCTGTGTTTCTTTGGGTGGCAAGGTACAGGGGGGGGGGGGAAAGCTACTCTAAGTCCAGGGTTCATATCTTACCGAATGCAAGTATTATTCATCTATTTTACGTGAGCGTACTTTGATCCACTTGTTATCACCTGCCAGTACATTAGATATTTCAATCATTCCAGGTAGACAGCCTGTAAGCTACATGTGTCTACTCACCTGATCGGGGCTCGGCAACGGTTTCTTGTAGATCTCCGACCTGTCTTTGTCTTTTTTCCAAGGGAGGCGTGACAACTGTCGAGGCAGGCAGATTACAAGAATGTGCAACTTGTATTAGGCATGGTTTGTTAAGCATGAGTCTTTATCATTACAGCAAATAGTTTCAGCCGCAAGCATGGTCTGTTGGTGACATTTGAGTATTTTTTTCATACATATAGAGACCACATATTTATTTTGCCTAAAGCTTGGAATGCGCTTCCTTTAATTTTGAAATGCTCAAATAAATTGTATTTGGACAGCTTGCATTGCTTGGTCACTAACAGACTATGTTTTTCAAGGGAGGTTCCAAAATATATACCTTTACATTTCTTTTTCTAAAGGTGACAAACAGATACTTTGTTTCGAGGTTTGATTGTTTTTGGTTGTTGTGAGAGAGAGAAAACTTTGTTCTAAACAAAATATTAGGCTAACATGACATTCAGACATTTAGGAAAATTAACTTTCTAGCTGTGTGGGTTTTTTTGTTGTTTTTTTTTGCTAGATATAAACGAGCTTTGATGATAGAAACAGCAAATTTCATATAAGTTTGGAACTAGGAACTGGAAGGTAAAAGTTAACTGATAAGATAGTGTTATTGAGATTTATGAACCAATTTAGCATTGTGATACAGACAAGTTATGTCTAACTAAGAATAAGGAATAAGTTCTGATTTGACATAATATATTATATCCATCCTCATTCTGGGCCATGCATAGCATAATTGATTATAACCATACTTGTTATGTACCGAAATAATATTTGAACTTTTTCAAATTATTTCAAGCCAAAATGTTTTAAGAATATTTCACATCAGGAACTATCAAACTAGCCCTGTTCAGTACAAACATGAGATGGAAATGTTTACCAGTTTTTCTTTACTCCGGCGTTGTGCTTCTGTTGTGTATTGGTGTCTGACCTGGGCCACAAATGCTGAGGGTATCTGTCACAGAAAATAAACATTATACAAATAAAAAAATGAGGAATGAAATTTCAGCAAGAGAATAAAATAAAATGAGATTACCCACTGCCTCTCAAATATAATCTTCTCAAAATTCACACAGTAAATGATATTGAGGATACATTTTTATGAGTATTTGGTGGTAAATTCATTGAAATAAGTTATTACAAGTAAGAAACGTATGAAAATTAAACTCTTATGGTTCTCAGTCTAGATTACAATTAAAAGTGTAGTAGACCCACTTTGGAGTATTGGCTATCAGAGGAGGGGCATCACTTCTCCTTCATCTCTAATCTCATTACCTACAGATATTTAAAACATCACACAAAATGATAAAACAGAAATACTAATTAACAAACCTTTGTATTATCTATTCTGGGGTTACCAGTCCTGATTTATATCTTAACAGACAGTAGAATGAGTCCTATGACTTTTTGGAGTGTGGGGACAGATAAAGGCCTCCACCGTTACAAGCTTTTTTCCCAACTCAAGTTTCCAATATTTTTCACTATTAAAACTGACTGTTGGTTAATTATTAATTGATGCCCATTGTTTTACATGAAGTACTGACAGAGTAAGAGACAGTTCATCAAAAAATGTTTTTGTCATTTATGACAGCAAACCTGAGTAAAACCTTCTCTTTCAGACGACTGACTCTACAATATTTAGAGATTGAATATAAGCCCTGTCTATCACAGCACCTTCACAGCCTGTCCTGGTTACCCAACACCGAGGTAACAACAGCTGATGTAGAATGACCCAAATATTATATCTATGTCAACAAGGCACATTCTGATTTTCTTTTAAATTCTCAGACCCTGTGCTCTCAGCTTTGAAAAAAAGTGCCGTTAAAAAAACAAACTTTACATTACAGTTGACAACAAATCTTGACACAATAGCTTTGAAACTGCTTCTTCTAACATCATACCCATATTCGCTTGAGTCCATAGGTGTACAATTTAAACCCAGATAGTTTAAATATTTGGTTAATTTCAATCAACTTCAGATTATGAACTTTCTCCTCTTTCTGTAATTTTTACAGCAAATTCAATAGTTTTGTTTTTGTTTTGTTTTGTTTTTGTTTTTTTTTTTGGGGGGGTGAAATTAAATTTGTTCCCTTGAGGTTTGAAACATCACAAGACTGAACCACCAGTGTCTGATCATCGACTGTTCCTCATGTGTCTTAAGATTCTCAAGCCCTGAAGACAAACCCCAAATACAAGCCCCGCCCACCACTAACCGTCCAGAGAACATCCTGATAGTGCACCAACATCTTGACAATGGCTGACGTGCCCGCTGCCTTCTTAAGCTCCGCCTCCAGATTGAGGGCGGGGCTAGGGGCGGGGCCTAGAAACAGGTTGGGAGCCATGATCATGGCCACGTTGTTTAGCCCCATCTTGTTCTGATTGCTATGGGAGATGATGGCTCGCAGAAAACGCAGCAGAACCTGCCAACAGTATTATTTTTATAGTGATAGGAAAGAAAATTCATTTGATAAAGACGAGTATATGTCTTGCATCCAGGGTGAATGAGTTGAATAACATAATTTTCACCTTCAAAAGCCTGACTGGTTTGAACAAAACATATTTCTAAGATTCTGAGCATGAAAAAAAAAATTAAAACTTTGCCTTAAGATATTTATACTTATGTTGATTTATAAAATGAGCAAAAAGAAGAAATAACAAACCTTTCATTAGCATTTTCTAAAAGAAAGAATTTCAGACTTCAGACTCGTTTGCCCTGAATGCTAGACATATAAAACAGTATTGCTTTGGAATAGGTGGATACAATATCAACACTGATAGGGATCGCAGTTCACAATCCCTTAGTCAAAAAAATCCTATATTATTTTAGCTCCTAATCAAGTGAAAGTCTCACAATGGGGCATATTTACTTCTTGTCGTCAGCTCAGAGCGGTGAAGTCTTGAAAAGGAAGTATAAACTTTACGACAGTGTATTGAATGTTTTGCAGAATATAGCATTTCATCGACATCTGATAACGATTTATATCGTGAATTGTAAAGAAAACTGATGATTTTTTTGTATATTTTGAAAAGTAAAAAAAAAACAACTAGGTTTAGAGTTAATAGATTTATCTTGACGGAAGTTGCGCAGTTCACAGCTGTGTCGAGTCTCACCTTGAGTGTTTCCCTGTTCTCTTCAGGCAGTAACAAGATAAGTAGGTTCAAAGCCTTCAGCTGCTCCAGAGTTTTGGGGATACCTGGAAAAAAAATGTAAAATTCATGATAATAGGTTTGAATAAATTGAACTAAGCTTCGATTAGACAAAGTTAAAAGCTTATGTCTTGTACTAGGCCTAATGATGTAGTTGGCCTACTGTTTTTCAGGCTCACTCAAGGAACCAACAGGAGATCCAGCTTCAGTAAGTATTTTGTGAACTTCAATAAAAACTATGTAAATTATTACATATGAAGTTGGTTCAAATGCATTTATAAACACTTTAAATTAGACAGTGGTTATTACTGCTATTATTCAGGGATGTCATTAGATTGGATGATAAATTGAAACTTTTGATCTGGATAATGCTCACTCCAATAAATTACTAGTCCTAATTTAGAGCTGAGTTCAAAATCATTCCCAATTTATTGTTTTAGAACCCCTTGACTATTCTTTGATGGTTTGGTACAACTAATTTCTTATTATTTATGTAGATGTGAGAAAATCATAAATTCTTTCAGAAAAATGGACAAAACTCAGTTGTGCACATAGATGAGAATTCTGGACAAATCCCACGACGGACATAAATCTACATTTACTGATAATTTTTGCTTTAGCAGTTTAGGCCTATTTTGAGCATCAGTGTAAATACCTCATCCACATAACCACATAATAAAGCTTCCCATCACTATTTTCTTCCCCTATCTTCTTCGGTAGGCCTACATATGAAGAAAGGGGGAGATTTTTACGCTTAATTTTGTAGCAGCACTGCAGAATCAAGTTTTTTAAATAAATGGCTTTTTTTTTCCATTGAGGACCATGCAGATAGGAAAACTCACAACTGATCTGAGGGAAGGCATCTAGATATTCGTACAACAGAAGAGGTATAGGCAGCTCTCTCAAAAACTGTTTCATCACCATGGCAACGTCGTGGGGGCCGCAGTCCCCCCAGGAAAAGAGACCCTGGTAGAACTTCTCCTCCAAGTCATGACGTAGTTGCTTGGGAATGCATGGAGAGAAGAGATGGAGCTTTCAAGTTAGAGCAGTTGTCATGAGCTTAAATCCGAGTTGTCTAGGCTGTAAAATAGTTTCGGTATCATTAACATTACGTTTACTTATAAATTGCTCCCGATTTCACAGGTTTAAGTAAATGTAATACAATTGGTTTAAGTAAACGATCTAAGAAAGGGCTAACCTCCAATTAAAAAGTTGCCTGCTTTTCTTTTTGTCTCCAAAATGTTGTGTTATCTACATCACGTTTGTCTTCTTATTTCTACAGGCTCATCTTCTAGGCATCGTATATTCTGCCTTTCAGTTTCCTCTCAACGCCTTCTCTTTTTTTTATCTCCCTATAACTGTTTTATCCTCCTCTTTATCATAGTCAACATCTCTCTCTGTCTGTATCTACCTATCTCTTTCTCTCTCGCTCTGAATTTACATATCTGTTTGTACATGTCTGTCTCTTCCTCTCCCCACTTCTCTTTTGACCCTAAACCATGAATTTTTTCTGCAAGATTAATCTTGATAGGATACATCTAGATATAGATTCTATAGCAGGATTTTAGTTTATATTGGTATGTGGATTTAAAACAGCTGAGTATAGATTGGTTCTACTGCATTATTATTCAGAGTGGCTGCAGCTTAGATCTACTTGGCTCACAATTGAATGAGATATATAACATCAGAGCTATGTCAGACGCCTGCAAAAATACACCTTTGCTGTAGAGTCCCGCTTTCCCCTATCTAGATCAATATTTTAATTAGCGTATATAGAAAAAACGCCCAAAAACGGAAAAAAATAATTTCT
>BMAT01009997.1:311023-327995 GCA_019649035.1 Elysia marginata | reverse complement strand
AGAGAGAGAGAGAGAGAGAGGGGGAGGTGGGGGAGCGAGTGAGAGAGATAAAAGCATGAATCAAGCCCTTTTTGACGCAAGATTTTAGAGTTAAGCTTTGTTTTTTATGTAAATAGAGCATGAAACTGTGCTCCTGCAGATACTCATTTCTTGGGGAAAAAACATTCTCATAGTCACAAAGCCAAAGAACATGCGTATAACTGTTTGACTGATGATAATTGGTAACAACTTTATTGACACTATATCCACTATAATTTTAAGTTCAAATTTCATAATGTGGAGCTAAAACCACCACTAGGTTACGAATAATCTATAGATTATTTTGCTTCTTACCTTCAACATTGTACAATTTGCTGAACAGTTTGACTTGTATTTTTCATGAACGAAAGTAACCAAAAGAGAAAATAGCCTGTATTAAGATATAGACTAGATCTAGATCTAGACGCCGAAATCGGTCGCATCGTAGTATAGTGGATACCATAGTAATGAATTTTCCAATTTGATTGGCTCCATAAAAACCATAAAGAGAGTTAGCGTTCAGTATATAGGTAGCGCCCGCATGCTTGCATTTCAGTGATGTTACGACCCATTAATCATTAAAAAGTTATGCTCTTTTTAAATCAGGCAAACAAACTAAAGCATCCATGCACAAGGCCAACTAACACTGCACCCCTTCCGTATTCGTTAGTAAAGACAGAGTGAAATGAAGAAAAAATATTACACTAAAGAAAAAATCAGTTTATCAATAAAATTAAGTTTAAATTGGCGTAGTGATTTAGTCCATTGCAAGCGTTCAACTTCACTACTTAATATTTTTTCCTTCCTATAATGAATGTTGCGAAAGTTTTGCTACGTAGAATGTTTTTATTTATTTCGAGCTTTCTTTTGACTCTTTTCTCTCTGTGTGCACAAGATACCTGCTATCGCGCCGGCAGGTTTCCCTGTGCCAGCGACTACCGCCACCTATTAAGTTCCGCTATGATCCATAGTTAATCCATGCCCCTTTGACAGTTGAATGAGTCTGTGGGGCGCGCCGGGTCATATTTGGACAAAGGTCAGCCTAGAACATCGCATGCATTGTTTCCCCTCGATACAGCCCATTGGTGTCGCCCCCATGCGTGGAATTCGATTGATGGCTTCTCTGATGCTGTTTACACTGACAACCTAACTACCCTTGATCAAAGATCTCGCTCACTTTTCCATCTGTCCTGAGATATCTCTAATAGTTCTAAAGCCAATATTTTAGAAGGATTACTAACTGCCCTTCAATTTATATCTCACCTCGTTTGTTTTAAACCTCTGACGACAGGCAATTTGTTTACTCGGCAGGTTTATCGTCACTTTGGTGGCTTTGGTCGTAGTAAACAGCCCTATCAGAGCATCATCGGAACAGAATCGTCTACCTGCTGCACACACGAAGGCACGTCCGGCAATCCAATCCGCGGAGTAGCCAGTACAGGTACCCACTCTCCTGTGACGATCGACGACAACAAGGGACGCTACCGGAGTCGGCGAGAAACAAAGGGACCTAATCAGGTGTTCGCGGCCGCAACACTGCAGGCACTCGTTAGGGACAAGCGAGATTGAGTGTATACTGTATAGCACGAGGGCTCCCTGTTCTCTAAGGGTCAGACTCATTAGGCTCTTTGAGACCAGGCGCGAGGCGGGCCTACCTTATTCAGTGGTTGAACAACCTGGAACTTGGCACTTTATCAGTCGTCCGCCTTTCTGTTCTCGTGTGTGCGCCACCAGTGACTGGTCTGCCAGCCAACTCCACACTTCGCCCTGTCTCTCTAACAAGTTTCAATTTCAACTTCGTTAATGAGAATCTACGACCTAACTGCTGCTTCGATCTAGATCAAAGAGGTCACATTAAATTTAAATTATTTATTTTTTGTTGTGAAATATGTCAAGGCTGTTTTAAAGTGAAACGTGAAAATCTGTCATGTTTAACCGTCGGTGTAGTAACCTTTAACGTATGTCTAAATCAGGTGAAGATCTAGTGAAGGGGTTGCAATAAACTGAACTTTAATGGTGTGGATACTACTGTGAAAAAAAATTATTTACCAATGGTTAGTGATAATGCATTATAGATTACGCTGTTGTTTCTTCTCATAACGCGTAAAACAAAATATTATTTCCGCTTGCAAAACTAGGTGATGGAAAGTTCAGTCTACACACATCAATATATCCATATCAATTTTCAAGTGTTACTAAATGCTATTGGGTGAACTTATTTTAAAGCACTTATTTTACTTCTCCAAAAAAGTTAAAAGAATTTTCAAAGCTGTTTAAGTTTTTTCTAAACTAAAAAAACAACAACAAATGTAAATTTTTATTTACCAATGAAGTTGTAAAGGTTAAAAACAAATAAGTAAACTTTAAAAAAATCAATTTCCATAAAACCCCAAAAAGTTCTTCGAGGAAACAGTTCAAGCTGAATTCGTTTTTATTTTTGCTAGCGGTTGAGGAAAAAAGTCTAAATGGCGCAAATAATTAGATATCTTTTTATAATCCATAACAAGACTAAACTATTTTTCTTTTCAAAATCTCATTCAATTATTTCTAAATTACGCCAAAGAGTAGCTTCTTACACGAAAAAGGATATATATTGTGAAATATATCAGGAATGAAAAAAATGAAGCTATTTAAGAAGGAAAAAAGCTGCTCATTCAGAGACTTCAAAATTGTAATTTTTGTGAAGGAACAATTTTTTAGCATCTGTTGTGTAGGACGCCCAAAGAAAGAGTAAACATGGCCAGTCTTGGTATTAATTTTTAAAAACCAAAAGTTGTTTCTTATTTTTTGTCATTTTCTCTTAAAGGTTACCCTTTAAAAAAAACTAAAAAAAAAACTAGCACCGGTGTTTATAACTCCTTTTGTTATTGTAAAAAGATAAACGCCTTTCAAAAACTTCAAAGCAGAACAAAAACTTCAATTCATGAGGTGGCAACTTCGTAGATTTGTGACGAAAAGTTCACCACATTTTGTTTCTTTGCGAGACTAGTGGGTATTCTACAATTCCACCCGTGTTCGGATATTATTTAAGACGTAAATTACTTCTAACTTTCGTGTTGTGGGCGCCGTTTCCAAGAAAAAGAAGACCCATTTCCAAGAAGACCTTCATCACTTATAATGTTCAGCTGACGCCATGATCAGCCCGACCAGCGCATACAGTGTGTGCAGCTTCAGCACTGGACTCTACCTGCCCAATACCCGTGTCCTCGGCCCCCAGCGGCAATGATGTACATACGGGACGCCCACGAGGGTCCACCCCACGGCCCTCCCCCTGGGGCACATATGGGACATCTGCCTCACCCGGGACTATACCAACACAGACCACCGCCCCATGACCAACATCGCTGCCCGACAGCCTACGATCCTTACCCCGCAGTGAGTACTTGTAATTGTGTTGGTAAAGATACTCGCGGCCAGTCGGAAATCTTAATTTGAAGAAAATTGGCATTCATAAGTATTTTTGTCTTCTTCACTATGCTTTCAATCACCATAAGTTCAAATAAATTCTAATAAATGATTGATAATTTCATAATATTTGTGATGTTTGGCGCCTCGCAAAATCCATTGTTTGTAATGACGAGACGTTGTAACGAGAAAATTTGCGATATACGACTCATTTAAACTGGTTGTTACATCATTATCCTTTGAAAAAAATAAACCCACGAAAATAACCCATACAAATGATTAAAAGGTTAAAAACGAGATTAAGAACTTGTCGGTAACTTTACAAATTTTAAATATCAGAATAGTTTCGTCTCGCTCATCAGGTAGCTTTTACAAAACCCTTGCACATGCCACCAAGTTAACCCTCAGATGTAATGACCCATGTGGTATTGCAACAGGAAAGTGATTCCTTAAAACTTTTTGAAGAGAATCTCTTATACTGAAACCCGGACGCTGCCATTGATATATTATGATTCTATTCAAGTCTTGTTTAACGTATTGCATTGTGCTGGTTGTCTACGTCGCCAATCTGCTATATACCTCTAATTTTGTTGTTTACTTTGCTTTCTTTATTTATTTAGAAAAATGTGTAGTTGCTCTGTAAAACGAAAAGTACTGTACTATATTTTTACTAACTCAGCACAGACGTTTTAAACGCATATCGAAGAAAAATCCAATATAGACGAGCACCATTATGGCACCATGATAATTATTATAGTGAAATCTCGGTTTTAGCTATGGTTCTGAACTAAATCAACGTCACAACTTAGCAAACACTATCTTTTCCGCATTCCATCTTGCAGATTGTGCATTTCTTTGCGTGGCTCCACAGGAAAAATATTACGCAGCTCAAAGTAAACCACTTTTGACACACTATTTCGCACAAATTGGTAGATTTAGGTCAGAACCATTGTAGGGATAAACATGCATTCATTTCTTAAGTTTTTGGGTAGTTATATACCTAAAATACCTGACGTTGAGGAGAGAGACAAAGGTGGTTTTCATTGTTCTGAGAACACCGCGTTTAAAATGATGATGTTTTTTCTATGTCGTCAGTGTATAACCAATGTCCAAACTCAAACTAGTATATTACATTTCAATTCATTGAGAAACAAAGATAAAGGTGTTATGAACATAAAATCTGGAGGACATTTCGGCGATTAATTATATAAAACCGAATTGACTTGAGCTTAGTCTTACTCAATATTTCACAAACGTGTTTTTAAAGGAACAAGAAAAGAGGAAAGCAACAACAGGTTTGCAAATATAACAATCAAAAGCTTTAATGGCGAGGACCTAAGTGTGCTTACAAAACTCTAGTCTGATCGAGCCTGCAATACTTCTTAGCCGGCTCATTGGAATAAAACGCATCCCCACTTTAAATTAAGCACCAATTTTTTGTGTTCAGAAATATAAATGAATCATCACTCAGTATTTAATCCTGTCCGTTATTTATATGATTTAATATTAACGTCTGTTTTGCCGAAATCTTTTAGTTTCATGATAAATCATCAACTATACTTAAGTATCATATAACGCAGCCTTAAATTTTAAAAAAATTAGTCCACTTAAGACGTTATGGAAAAAGAAAACAATCAATGCTTTTCCTCTTTGGTTAGATAAACTCTTCTTTTACCTTAGCAAAAGTTTTCACCCTCTCAGCTTACCTGTGTGGAAAAAGACATTAGCTGCGATAAAACAACATGAAAAGGGGGTTAAATTAGCGGCAAGAAAAAACTAATTGGAAATAAATTGTAAAAAAAGATTACAGGATGGGATTATAAAGTGTAAAAAGTTCTATTAAGGCATTCTCATAGACTGTAAAATTGACCCCAAGGTCTCTAACACTGTTCTTAGAAGAGTACCATTATTTAGAACATTTGATTAACTATCTTCATTTGTCTGTCGATCCCTTGTTTCACTAGACCCTTTTTTGTAAGTAAATATAGCACGCATCGGCATCACCTTTGTATGCTGAGTTGAGATAAATCTTCAACCACAAAGTAACAGTGAAAGTTAATGAAGCCCTAACACCTGCAGGCTATCGTTACCCCCACTAACTTGTCTTCTTAATATCAATAAAAACATCCCATCAAAATCTGGACACTGACAGAACGGTCCGTGAGTAATGGCCGTTGTTATCTAAATTAATGTTTGTTACCTATGCCTTCTCCTGCCAACCTCTGCCAAAAGCCTCACATTGATTCAGCTAATTAAAAGTGAGTTTGGATTCAAGTTCACACGCACCAGAAACTACGAACTATACTAATGGAACAAATTTTTGTTTGTGTCTTTCTGTCTCCTTTCATCCTGATTTTATATAGTTGAACTGTACTCATTCCAAGCAAAATCTGTTCTCTCAAGCAAGATAACAGGGGATAAAAGATAAAAAAAACCCGAAAAGTGTACATATTTTCTTCCATTTGACTGTAAGCTTATAGCAAAACAAAAAAGGATAAATTATTCTCTTTTTTTGTGCACAATCATGCTTTTGAAAGTACTATATAAATTTAGTTCAGCTTTGAATAGAATTAAAGAGCTTATGTCTATCTTACTATTCTGGTGCTCAGTTAGCTTTAGATCTTTTTTTTACAAAGTCATTAAATTATTACCGATCGAATGTATTTTTGAAAAAAAATGTAAAGTAATTCATATTAAAGCATTATTTCTTCACCCCCATCTTGCAATGCTGTAGTAACTAATTTGTCAACTAACTTCAGACAGAGCGTAACGTCAGTGATTCAACTTGAAAACAATGCCAAGAATTTCAAGAATACCTTACTTAAAGTTTATGTTTCTACATAAATAACACTTTCAGTAATAAATAGAATAATCGATTCAAAAATTTTATTTCAATCTTTATTTTCTGAAGTTTACATGTAATTAAGTAACCACCATGATTTTAAAAAATCCACCTTTTTTTAGTTTCAAGGATAAATAATTATGTTTTTTCTGTTTCACGGCCGTCCTAAATTTTATTTTATTGGTATATTTTGGCAGCGGTAAGACCTTCGATGTTTTGTCTAATCTAAAAAATTATCTTTGAAATTATGATGCATTATGAAATTTTACATTAAAAGATGGAAGAGAACCTTTATACTTATTCAGAGCAGAATGATGCTGAGCGGTAGAACTTTCATTTGCTTAATTTTAATTAGTATAGTTGCTATAGACTTCACATCTTTATTGTTGTTTAAACTTTAAACAAAATGTTTTCCCTTTTCTGAAATTTAAGAAGTGCTAACCCTACCGACTTTAAACGCTATAACTTCACATAAAAGAATGATGGAGCTATTTTATGTGTTGTACATGAAAATATAGAAAATAAGCTTTTCTGTGATACCAATATCTCACTACTTTCAAATTTCGACTTAAGACTTATTTTGACTGGCTGCAAGACATATGTGTAAAGAGCTTTTCTCAAGGAATAAACAATCACGAGTCAAGACAGTTTCGAACCCTGAACCCCTAAGTCCGATAGTCCCGTTTCTACCCACAGCCCAAGATGCCACACAGTTAATCGTAAACAACAATCTGCATCCATACAGTTTTTAAGAGATTCGTACACTTTCTGATACTCCAATTGGTGCGACTATGTACGATTGACCAATCTTGTAAATGGAGTGCTCTCAGTGTTTGTAGTTTGAGCGTTACTTCAAGACGGACTTTTAAATGTAAAAGATGACAACGGAAATTCCCTACAAAACATATTACAGTTTAACTAAGGCTTTTTAAGCTTCTGAAAACTAAAAAGAAAGATATCTCTCAAAACTATGTTGTCAAATCAAAGCTTGCTATGTTATTCCTTTGATGAAAGTGGTTGAATTTTACCTTTTCCCGGTCGGATATAGAACCTAAGGTTTTGATTTTCACGAGTTTTTTCGTGAGTATTTATCTTTGCTGAATCAGAGTTGTAGACATTTTTGTACTTGCGATTTCAATAAAATATAGAAGAAAAAATAAAACGTGCGACCCTAGATCTTCCTGTGTGAGATTATTGTTGAGATTTACGTATGTTTTTAACTGTATTCACATCTACTGAGTTTTTGTACCAAAAAGGTTGAGAAGATCTAGAAGTTGTTCTTTCTACAAAAATATGTATATAACAAGAAATTACAACAAAACCAAGCAAAAATATGTATATAACAAGAAATTACAACAAAACCAAGCAAACAATATGTATTGGATTTTTTTTTCATTTCAAAGTTTCGTCACATTTTTTTTATCACAACTTATTTTAAATATCTAAAACCTAATAACTATGGACTTAGTGTAAGAACTGCGCCATATTAAATACATTAGGATTCTACATTTCCAGAATTCTTCATAACGAAGTTTTTTACAAAAAATTTTTCTATAAAACTTTCTTTTAGATTTCAGAGGGACATGTAATTGTGTGCCTCAATGTCGTCGGCCAGATTTTTACTCAGAAAATGGAAGAGAAGAGAGGAAAAGAATTACAATAAAAAAAATGTTTCAGAATGGCAACATGCAAAAAAGTGATAGGAGCCATAACAATGGTAATAATGCTTGTAATAAAAATGATTGTAGTTATAATGCCTATATTAGAATAGCAGACCTTTTAACAAAAATTGGAATGATTATGATTATGATAATAATAATAATAATAATTATATAATAATAATAATAGTAATAATTATAATAATAATTATAACAATAATAATAAAATTATCAATGATAATGATACAGTTTTTTTTTCTTATAGCAACAATAATAACAATAGCATTACAGTTGTAGATCATTTCTCATCCGTTGACACCCACAATTGTACATTACGGGTCTTGGCAAACTCCGTCACTCCGGTAAGCTTGGCATGATTTACAACCATCTGACAAAATCACCATACAGCAAAATTATCAACTTAAACAGGACAATGAAATTATGCACATAAATTGAATTTAAATTTGGACAAAGCATTTCATGAGGTACGTAGCAAAAAGATGTGTTTTATACAGCTCCCCTATAAAACCGTTAAGGTGTTTTAGATTGAAAGAAAGTCATCTTTTGTCAAATAAGATGTGTT
This sequence comes from Elysia marginata, assembly GCA_019649035.1. Taxonomy (NCBI): domain Eukaryota; kingdom Metazoa; phylum Mollusca; class Gastropoda; family Plakobranchidae; genus Elysia; species Elysia marginata. The sequence goes on along the minus strand of BMAT01009997.1, from coordinate 319,489 downwards.
TACATTGTGTTTGTCAAAAAAAAGTAATGTGTCGAATAACAAGTGCAACAATTTTTCGTCACATTTTAAAAGTTATTACAAAATCTCACTGACATACATGGAAATTGTTGTAAAAGATTTATCAATTTACCAGCACATTTTAAAAGTATCAAGTTCCTTAAAAATTGGAATTAAAATCTTTCACTTGTTTAGTATAAATAAAATATCTGTTTATAAACTTTTCAAGTACTGTTTCAATCGTTCTAAAGTGTATACTTATTTATTTCTACTTTAATAGTTTGTCATACACGTAAACAATTTTCAATAAGAAGGGAAGAAATAAGTACGCATCAGCGCAAAGACTTGGAAACATTATTTGGAGGGACGTGAAAACTCTGTTGTGCCAAACAAGATACCTGATAATTATGCGTGTGCGTTTTAATTCTGGTGAGCATCTTGTTTTAAGACTTTTGAAAAGAATTTCTTCAAATTTAAAACTTATTAACAAATTCCACAGGTTAGTCTGCAAGCTAGTTTTGTAGGTGTCATGATTTTTCCTGCGCAGAAACCTTACTTCTTGTTACAGCCACAATACGTTAAGGTATCCATACACTGGTCTACAACATGATAAAGATTACACAAAATAATGTTTGCAGAAAAGTTTGCTTGACGGTGTAAGACCGCACAACAACTCAAAGCAAGTCATGGACAAAATCGTCTCGGTATATAATGTTACGATACAAATGATGGCGGTGTCTTTGTGGTTAGTGACTCTCTTTTTCTTCCACTACCGGTGTTTGTTGTTTAAGTTGATGAATGTTTTTTTGCCTGATGCAGTTGGGAACACAACAGGTTTTATGAATCAAAATGTTCACCAATGTTTGTGTTCTAGGTTTCGAATTAAGCAATGGTAAATTAAACTGAAATCCAGGTCTAAACCTAGATTAAGTTTTTTTTTCTTTGAAATACGTGTGCGTGAATTGTTGTCAAGCTTCCAGCCGTGATTCTTATTTTTTATTCGAAAGGCAAACAAGTCCAAAAGATTAATGAACAAGTATCGATAAAAATTGCACATTGCTTTCTCTTTCTTGCGCTTTTCAGAGTAGAATAGGAGGACTAGGGTGGGAAACAGAGATTTCGAGGGAGGGGGGGAGCGGTCACTAAAATAAGAAAAAAATGTCGTGGGGGTAAGAAAGAAAGACAGATAGAGAGAAAGAAAGAGAGTTTAAGGGGGTGGCAGAAAGAGGTCGCAGAAGGTAGAAATAATGTTGGTGGTATTAAGTTTGACAAAGTCGGTGGCATCTACTACATGTATCCAATCAATTACCGATACGAAGCACGGGCTGCTTTTAACTAGTTTTTTCATCAAGGTATGTGCATGTTTTTCAGGTAGACTTTTTCAAATAATTTCCACGTGGTTGTCGCGATGTGGACGCTCATTCCCGTGCATAAAGCCCAGGGTGTGTCCACTCTCATGAAGAATAGTCCCCATTGAACGGCTGCACGCTGGAGTCAAGCGAATCCGTTGTTTACCCCTAGTCATGCCCACACTATAGGAGCAGATAGAACCAGAGCTGTTTTCGAAATAGACATGATTGAACTGCAAATGACGTGGAGTGAACCGCAGACAAGATGTACAATTGCCACTGATTAACAGTTTCCAAAATGTTAGCTCGATTATCTTCTTAGCAAAAATGGCGGGCGTTATTCGATATGGGATTATTTTTTGAGTCCAGCGGTATTCCATGCCTCGTCTTGCCTTCCGTTTTTCTCTAGAGAATATGTCATTTTCAGAATTTTCAACATTACTCTGGGAAGATTATTAAATTTGCAGCAGCGTTTGAGACAAACAAAAACTATTCAGATCAGATAGCCAAGCAATATCTTCACTAAGTGTTATCTTTTAAACACAAGAAACATGGTCTGCTCATGACGACTTCGTTGAACCCAAGAAGAGTCTAATATTAATTTTTGGCGTCATGGTTTTTCTAGTGTATGTAAAAAAATGAACTACCATTTGATACAGAATTACAGACGGAACTAAACCAGCATGGCTCAGTGGTTTGCGCGTCAGACTCGTGACCTGGCGGTTGCGGGTTCGATTCCCATATACGACTAATATTTTGATTGCCTTAAGAAAGCAATTTCTCCAAATTTTCTTCAGTCCAACCACCTGTAAAATGGGTACCCGTCTAAAGGCAGTGCTTGAAATTTGTGGAATGATAGTATTCGAGCGCCTAATATGCTGTCGCACTCTCATGCTCTGAAATATGAGTTGAATTTGCTATGGTGTGTATTGGCTTGCTATGGGAAATACGCAAAGTCTTCAGAATACCTTCGTCGGTGGAAGTCTATAAAATATTTTTATATTTTTTTTTATTCAAAGAGTGCCACATATTTATACTCATAAAGACAATACAGGTTTTATGTATAAATAGCGTAGAGTTTTATACTAATTATATGTCAGTCTCACTTTCGACATGTTAATTCTAAACTTCAACATTTTTCACTTCTTACTTGTACTTCACTTATTTTAAATTTTAAGATAATTTATAGTGTCGTTTCAGTTATTTTGTTTCCCATACGATCGCCATCGTTTAGTAATGATAATAATAATGATACTCGTAATAATGACAATAATTACGTCAAACCCCGCTAATGAGTAAATTCTATACGCTTCATATTAAAAATCAAAACTATTACAGAAACGAATGACGCAATATTAAATAATGTGTACAAAACCTCATAGATATGAATAAGTATATAATTTTACTAAATTTCTTAAATGAAAAGATATTGTCAGAGCCCTCATGTACCATGCTTGATGGGGGCCTGTTATCATAAGGCATAAAGCCTGAGATAATCACGTTGTAGAAGGCCTAAATGAAACACCTCCTAAATTTCTTAATGTTCTTTACACTTCCTCCATCCCGCGATACTCTATCAAACTCGCTTTTTGAATTCCCTTTCCTTTCTCTTTTTTAGCTTTTTTTTTACACATTGTTCTCTCGATCGTGTACTCGGACTTCCGTATCAATCAATGGAAATATTTTCGAATTCTCTGATATTATGCAATCGTTCACAGGCTGTGACCTTTTCTACATTGACTTCTGTGGTATTTAACCCCTTTATTACCAATTTATTTCAATTACGGTTACATTCATTGATATTATTTTACCCCAGGACACCCTCTCCCTTCATTTTCTTCCTCTCTGTTTCTCTCTCTAACCACATTCACCATCGTCTTCAAATCCCAATTTCATAATGTATTTTTAATCACCATATCTCGTGATACCTTCCGACCCGAAGCTGAATACCGTCTATAATAGAATGACCTGCAGTTTAAGAGGCTGGCAATTACATGTATTATGGATATTAGCAACAATGATCCCGATTAAACCGGTGCTTACCGGACGCACGAAGGGCAGCCTTTTACCCGGTCTTCGTTCCAGTAACCCAGTTAAAGGGGAGATAATACATTCTAGACCGAGTCATGGACGGCGGGCCAGACATCCGCTGGAGCAACAGACACGTGTTTTCTATCTGGCCGCTCAGCGTGATCCAGGGGTTCCGTGGCCTGGGGGGGATGAGACTGGCTGGGTGACCGGACATTCCTAGCCGATAACCGACCACAGATGAAAATCATATTTCGCGTGATGAGCATACTCAAGATTACACGGAAATGACAAATCCGATTCGCTGTAATTGTGATGATTGGATAGTACTCACATTATTGTTTCGGTTCTTCTTTACTGAGTATTTATGCACTTCATTCATCTATTTCTCTCGATATCTTTCCATTCCTCTATCTCTCTATCTATCTATCTAGTACTGTAAATTTACTTACTGCGTTCCGGCCGGAGATTAATGAAATAAAGTGTAGTAAGCCAAAAATTTAAGTAAAGTGACAGTACTAAATAATAGCTCCGTTTTATTAAAAACGTTGAGCACTTTTATTATAAGTATTGATGCAATTCTAAAGGTATATTTCTATCTATTTATTACCTACCCACATTTTTATCGACCTTGCCATGTGTTTATATATGGCGATTTCTTAGCATTTAGAACAGTTATTTATTTTATGTTGTTGACAGATAAGGTGATGCTAAAGATCCTATGCACCGAAACATTGTGACAGTTGAAATTATCTTTTAACAATATTTAAGTAAGTAACAACCTGCCTTTAAACATTATATTACTGGATGGATTGAATTGTCCTGACTTTTCACGCTAATTAAGTGTTCCTCTGGTCCCTGGAGCCTCTTTTCGAAACGACCTAACACATTTCAGATCTGCCCTCACATTTGTTCCCTATAAAGTCTTAATTTTACCGTCGCGATCAAGGACACCTTAAATTTTCAACTGACATCAACGCCCTGAATTTTCTAGGTTGGGTATACTGAATGTTTAAAAAATAACTTTTTATATACTCACAGCAGTTGTTCCTACAAAACTTGGCGCGACGTCTATCACCGTAATGAATGAGCCGGTTTGCAAGTTCTCAGATTTTGTTCATGTACAGAGTCATAAAACAAACGCTGCTGCAACATGACTAAAAGGACGTGTTAAAAGAGATTTCATTAGCAGATGAAATAAGTTTGTTTATCAGCCAAAACTAGTTTACACTAATTCAGATGTGGATGACAGTATGTACGTTTTTTTCTCTCCTTGTCTCCAATTGATTACAAACTCAGAGCCCACATCTCTACCTTTTTCCACATTGCCGTACAGCAATGAGTTGGCCAAGTTTTAACTTATAATTTGAGGGTGGTTTGCAAGGTTTTTTTTTTTTAAAAGAAGTGTTATAGCTTTTGTGGTTCAACAGCAGTGTTGTCTAGTTTAAATAACAGATTTTGCGACTAGTGAGTAGATTAAAAAAAATCACTACTTTTTGTCTCACACTATTGTTAACACTATTTCTATAACTCGCGTTATAGCCTCTATACAACTTTTTGTGAAAGGTTGTCATCCAAATGCAGTTAATTTCTGGACCAACTTGTTTTTGTGTTTGACTTATACTTACGACAAAAGATTTTGTTTATTTTCTACAAAAGAAATTTTTTGAGTAATCAAGAGGGGAAAAACGACACGGTTTGAGTTGGCTGTATATGAAATGTCTCTCAAAGTAAAAAATCTTAATGGGTTGTATTGTTCTGTAAGTTTAAGAAACAAAGCTAACAAATAATTATCCTCAGTATCTATATTATATTAGGCTTCTCGTTAAACTCCAATCAGTAGAGACCTTAAGCACACGCACCGTGTCTCACTACGCGTACGTGAAAACCAGTTTCTAAAAATAGACCCACAGACGTTCCCGTCATACTCACGCGTTGCTGCTTAAGCTCTGTACTATCTCCTCCATAACCACAGAACCGATAAAGATGCGGTTTTCACTTAACTTCATGAAAAAAATTACTGTGTATTCTGACTTGGTGTAGGCTCATGCCCATTTCCCGTAACTATGAGAACTCTGGGCCTAAGGTTATTTGGTTCATTCCTTTACGGTTACTCTTTTTATTTCTACTTTAGAATCCCAATCTTTTAGATCCAGAAAATTGTTCGATGAGCTAATTGGGAACCAATCCATTCCATTGGAAAAATCCTCTTTTACACCATGTAAAAAGAGGTTGGTGCACAAAAAAGAAAACTCGGTTTTGTTCATTTTTTTTTTATCAAACTAAACATCATTAATTTAATTTGTTAAACAACGGAGATCTCCATCCTTTTCATAATACCTGCCCATTCTCGATTTTACAAAACCTAGGTTATTGAACCTCTTGATAGTATGCGCAATCACTCAATTAAGTTCACATGCCGTTAAACTCATACCTTTCCTCGTCAACATACCTAAGAGAAGAAGAAAATCTTTTGGGCCTAGAAGGCATGTCCAAATGCGATCAAAAGCAGGTAAAAAAGAACTGCGAGCTCTAGAATCTCCAAACTACATAGATCAAGATTCTAAATTCAGTTCATTTCTATTTTAGAATCTTCATCTTCCAGATCAAGAAAAATCGATCTACAATCTAGATATGTAGATCTGACACAGATTAGATTCAGAGGCAATCTAGAGAGTCTGTCACATTTTGCTGATTTTATTTTATCCAATAATGTTATATTGACATAGAACAAATCTTACCCCCAACATGAATTTCTTATTTCAAGGCACACCAAAGAAGTAGCCCTATAGCGACTATAGGCGTTATTGTTAATGTTGTCAAGTTTTTTTTTTGTCTCAGGCTAAGGCTGAGGTCTTATTATAGTCCTGTAGGTAATATTCAAACAATGTTTATGTGTATCTAGGACAGACATGACTTGGAGCTCGCGATGTGGTTGTGCCAATTCTTTAATTATATATTTCGGCGGCAGGTGCACCAGATAAAGGACATGAAACAAGAGCGCGTTAGAAAGGGTATAACTATAATAAGTTATCTCTGAATTTTACTATCTGCATGAGTTTAGTTATAGAATTGAGAGATAAATTCTGGTTTAGTTTATTTCAAAGTGCACTGAACACGACCTAAGCCGTAAAGCTGATACCGCTTCCTGGAGTAACTCACAGTTTTCACTACAATATCAAATGTCGGTTTCTATTTCAAAACTTTAGATGGTAGGAGTGTAAAAATCATGTTATAGGTTTAATATAATGCCGCCTAGTACTCTTATTCTCCGTCTCTGTTTTATCTGTCTGCCTCAGTTCATTTTCATTCCTCTTTGATTCTCTCTTGTTGTCTATGGCAGCAATAAGATAAAATTCTTCAGTGCGTCGATTTCAAATGCTGTCTCAATTAAAACACAATTTAACGAAGCTTTCATGTGTTGCTGTAAAAAATTGTAACGATTGCACTGAGGGAAAAAATTCACATCTGAATTAACAAAGAACCTGAGCACCTTGGTAAAAATAAGCTCAGATCTACTTAGGTTTTGGCTCTGCTTCAAATTTCACACAACCTAGCAAAAATATTGATTCGAAATTTTTCATCAATTTAAAATCACGATAAACAATATGATTACAGATCCAGTCATACCCTCCATTTTTTGCGACGGTCACGCTTGAGTTAAACTTATAGAACGAAAACCTTTTTATCTAACTTCGCACGATAAGTGCGCACTTAGTTTTCGTTTTAAGATTGTCTTAAGTAATGAAAAAATATGCACGTTGTAAAGATATATAAAAATGAGTTCTGCTTCCTTTATCCTTGCACCGGTTATAAACTTATGAATACATGTATTTAGAAATAGAAACGGGATTTGGGGTTCAAAAGCTTTCAGGCGTTTACATACGTAAGCCATTTTGTTTATAAGTATGTAACTCCTAAAACGTTTTCTTACAGACAGTATTGCTCTCTTAAAGACTGCATCCTTTCTATCTTAACTACAAAAAAAGAAGAAAAAAAAACAACTGAATGAGCGTATGAAATCTGAACTTCTAACTTGGTAAATATTTATGTAGCAAGTAAAATGAAAGCTGTTTTTGACAAGTATCAGAATTATAAGAAAGAGAATTTGTTTGCAAGTTTGTGCCGTGTCTATCGTTGCCTACTGCAAAGAAACAAATTCGACCTTTGGGTTTGAAAAAAGGTGGAGAGCGTCATAACATAGTATTTACAACAATAGAAACTTTGCCATTTGTAAAATTACCTGTTGTTAATGACAGTCTACATAATGTCATAACTTCTGTGTCATCTGTATCATCTGCTCTCCTCAGTTCGTGGTTATTAAACATAAACTTTGCAAATGTGAAAAATAACAAGACATTGGAATCGGTATTAAAAAAAAAGTCTACCTCTGTATTTAATGTTCTACTAATGCTGGGTGAAGCACGTATGAGTCTTTCAACAATAATTTGGACAACAATAGTTACATGTATGTTCAAACTTGAATGGAACACTCACTACGGACTCAACAGGGCACAAGGTAGGCGAGTGTTCTCATTGTAAGACCGGTAGTTGTTAGTTCTGCTAATTTGAACTTTGTATCAATCGACTTGTAAATTTATACGTTGGCTTTTCCACAGATTTGACTAGTATTGAAGATGAGCTTTTTAACTAAATCTAGATCTATCCTCCACAAGGCTTAAAGGTATTGTGCTGAAAGATGATTTCGAAGAGAGTTGTTTTAGAGTAGTTTTCCCAAATAAAATGACAGAACGTCTCATATATCAACTTAATTAAAAAAAAAACTAGGGTAAAAGCCTTGTAGGCCTACACCCATAAAAGAAACTAAATGAACATGAACAGAAAAATGAAACAGAGTAGTCCTAACATATTTACGAGGAAAAAACCAACCGGGAAGGGCACGAATCCTGATGTGCTAGCATTTCAAAGTCACATTAGGCTTGACAGTAGGACCATAGATGATAATAGGGCCTAGTTATGACACAAATTCATTTGTTAAAACTGCTTACCGTACATTTTTTCCTAAAACCTTGTCTTTTAAAGCAAAAAAGGCTTGCGTCTCGTACAGCAGCCATGGTGTTTCAAACATAAC
>BMAT01009997.1:279619-290514 GCA_019649035.1 Elysia marginata | reverse complement strand
GATCCTCAGCGGAAAACGATTCCTACCCTGCGTTAACAATTCTCGACACCCTTCAAAAAGCAAGATCTACGATATGATGTATGTAAACGGCCATCGCCAGTTAGCCTGCGTCTGGTTACGATTTTTGCTTTTTATTTCGCCCTCTCTTCAATCGCGAAAGAAAAAAAAGTTCTCCATGGTGATGAAAGTGTTAATGGACTAGACAAAACACTAATCGCCATTGAAATTCATAGTAGTTCAGAAGACCTTGTAGAGCCTACTTTATACGTATTTTAAGCCTATCCATTGAGTTGTTGACATTGTTTGTCAAAGCGCGCTTTAATAATGGCAAAGTTCTAGCTCCACTTTTTTTTTTATCAAATAGAGTCAAATATATCATGCTACTCCTATAATAGTTTTGTCTTATGTTAAAGAAGTCAGGCGATCTGATTTATATCAGGTTGTTTTTGACATATTAAAAAATACATTAATGTTAATTGCAGAACTGTGCGGTGCTAACACCTTGAAGCTGATTTTTACAAAAACAATGCCCAGCAGATATAGAACCTGTCACCCGGCCAGGACACGAAAGGGTCATTTTCTCTTAGTTTACAGCTATACTTTCCCCACGCCAAGAAACGATAATTGAACGAAACCACTAGAGTCTGCGTTGAATTATGTGACAAAATATTGGTTTATGCAAAGCCAATGAGTCTGCGAATGAGAAGAAAGAATGGACTTGTACAATTTTGTTGTTAAATTTTCGCTAACGCTTTAGATGACCCATCGAACGCTTTAGATGACCCATCACATCTTTTTGCACATCGAGATTCATGTTCTGAGTGTTGCACTTATAGAAGCCTACGGTGTGGCAGACAGCTTACACATGACTGTTGTGTCCCATCAACCCCCTTGCAGACGCCTGCCTCTGTCAGTAACTGTTGTTATTCCTGAGCATTGCTCAAAGACAGTTAAGACACGGGATGCCGGGCGCAGTACAAATTTCTCTCCTGAGCTTGCACAATAACCAGGTTACATAATTATGTAAGTTTACCTTGACCACAACCGTATCATGGGGATCCCCTTAATTAATAAAAAAAAGTATTAAAGCTTTTAAATGCTGTTATTTTTGTTTGTTGATTTTTCACCGCGATTCATGTGATGTAATCGGAATGCAGCAATGAATTGATAAACTTTCAGCATTTGAACAATTTTACATTAAAATATAGAAGAGTAAGGATTTTATTTGCAACCTGTTTCTCAAAAGTTTGGCCTAAAGCAAGGTCATGGTTCAGAAGCTCAAAGTAGGCCCTATATAAAAAAGGAATAAATGTTTCCCAAAAGAACAACTGAGAAGTTTTTTTTTCAAAGTTTCATTCGGCTTGCTTTGCTTAATACTTTAAAGGGAGCAATATTAGTAAACCTCAAAATGCTTCCTGTAACAATGTACGTTCCTTTACAAAAAATCACAGGTTTAATATTCTTTACCTTCGTTTCTTTTCGTAACTGAGGAAAGTGAAAGATTAGACTTTGGATCTGCCTCTTTGTGCATGACGTAGGCCTACCGGAAAAAATCTCTCCTGAGCTGACCAGGCCATAAGATTTCCAAGACAAAGCCATGTTGTTGTAACCCATTTCAATGTTTGCGGTGTTTTGAAACTTTTTAAACCTTGGGCTTTTATTAATCCTTTTCGAATCGTGACAGGCCTACTCATGTCCTAAGCGCTGAAACATAGAGCATCTTTCAACGCCAGGCCAAGGCGCCTATGCGTTTTCAGGGTATCACTGAAACATACCACCCCACCCCCTTTCTAAACAACGACCAATTTTAGATAAACTAAACGGTCCACAGGGTGTTAAGTTCGGCAGCTGGACGTTTCATGTTTTTTTTTTTTTTTATTTTGTTGCAAAGAATGGCTGAATCGTTATATCAGATGGTGGTATTTTTCATTTTAGTTAAGTGTCAGAACAAAAAAAAAACACAGAAGACATTAAAAAAATATACGTAATAAAGTTTAAGCCCAATAAGCTCGAAAAAGTAACACACAGTGTATTCTACTACACACATACTCAATACAAAAATTTAATAAAGATTTGTAGTCAATGAAGATAAATTAATTTTGTTAGAAACCGAATCGAAATGTGGACAGGGGCTGGGAGTTGGGGATTTGTTATTTTTTTCTAACACCGCGTTCATTGGTCGTTTAAAGAGTATGAATACATAAAAACCCTAATATGGGCACCAACAATAACAAACGTTTGCTGGTCTGCTCTAACTATGGGAGTCACATTAAAACCCTAGAAAAAAGGATAAATGAATAAGAAACATTCCCAATACCTATCAGTAATGTTAACAGAAACCACCAAACTGTTTCTCAACGCTCGAACTCTCTCTTGCCCCACTTTACGCTGCCACATTTTTAGTAACATTGTAAGCAATGGTAAGCTGAAGCTAGAAGTAGGACTAGGCCTAGCCTACACACAGATCAACTTTGAACAAAATAGTTCCACTCTTTTACTCCACAGTTTTGTCAATTACATACAAATTAGGATCAAAGATATATTATATAATTTAACTGCTTTTATTTATACCTAAAAATACAGATATAGAAATGTGGTAAATTACATTGATGTAACAATTAGCCTATAGCATAGCTCTGCAGGCACTATTTTCAACATGGCTGCCTTACATTTCTTCGTGTTATGACGTGCCTCTGCAAATAGTAACTTATTTCGTGCTGACCTTGGATTAACGCTGTGCTTTAAATTTTAAAAGGTTACTCTAATTTTCGTGTAAAGATTGTGATTTTAGGGAAGAAATCTCTTTCCGTATGAGGTAGTGGTTGACGCATATTCATCTGTTGGAATCAAGATTATCAGCTGAGGAATTTACAAGCACTCACAAAAGCTCAGGTTTTTGATGGGGGGCTTCCCCTTCTACAAACTGTGTTACCTCCAAGCAGTTCATTTATAAAAGAAATGATTGCAAACGAGGTGACCTCTGGCTGTGTGGCCAATTCTTCTAGTGAATTTAATAATGGTAAGTGTAAACCACCCATCTAGATTCTAGATTCCAGATCTTGAATCTAGATTCTAGGTTTTGTGGCTTTGTCAGAACATACAGTGCAGTAACCCAGCTGATCTATTCAGTCACTCTGAGACAGACTAGCTTGCTAACCATCCTGAATGAAGCTAGATCTAGAAACTAGTCTGCATTTAAATTTAGATCTAGATCTTTAGTTTCAGAAATCTGAAAGTTCTTGAACCTAGATTTAGATCCTGTGAGATATAACTAAGTAACAGAGCTATAGATTAGATCTAGGGCTGTAGTCACATGTAGTAGCGTACGTCTGACGTTAGCTTAGTTGCGAAGTAGCTAGACGGTGTTTAATGTCAGACTTTACACCGCATGCACAACAGTCACGCAAGAGCCATTGCACATGCGCAAAATCAGTTCCTGTTACTTTTTCCTTTCTTTTCCATGGTTCATCGGCTTGGCGCGTGTGCGGTAGACCGTGACGCCTGACTGCGAGCCTCATTTTGGCATGTGAAATTCACATCCCTGGATAGAAAGAGCCCGATTAACCATAGACATGCGAAAGAGCCTTCTTATTTCGCCAGGCTGCAAACCTGTGATTTTCTTTTCTTTTTAATTTAAGTTAAATGCTGAGAGAAATGGGAAAATTTAACTAAAAGGCTATCTCCAGAACCCATCAACTTTGCCTACAGTTTTACGGGTGTTGTGAATACGGCGCCTAGAGTCTAGAGACCTCCAACCCAATCCAGTTCCAAGACAAATCATAAGTTATATAAATGACCAAGTTGAGTTTAAAAGATCTGTAGTACATTAAATCTACTTCTAGATCTAAATCTACACTTAATCTAGACAGAAAGAAAGAAGGGCAATTTACGCTATGAAAAGAGATCATCATAAATCTAGGCCTACTACCAAAGTGGATAAATCATAAACTTAATAGTTTATTAATATAACTTGCAATGAATTGACCAAGAAATATTTTGTGACCAATTGTGCTCACTCTCAGATCTAGATTTAGGTTTACAAATCTAAACCTGCCGGTTGTGATGCAGGATTTTTTGTCCACAATCACAGCTGACAGATTTTGAGAAGTTTTCCCCTTATTTCTTTTGTAGGCCTATATCAGGTCTTTTTGGACACAATTTTCAATATGTTCAGTTCTGCTAAAAATTATCTAGACTTAGTCATGAGCTACTTAATTAATGACAATCATAATACTTTATCAACCATACAAACAGCAGAATCACGACCTTTTTTCACAGCCTCAATTTCTGATTAAGTGATTTCAAAACTAAAATAATGGCACCCGAATGGAAATTCTGCCAAACAAATACCTCAAACTTCAAAACAACAAACGTCGCAGGCCTTGAAACTTGTTTTTATGGATGTCTTACCTCTGAGAAGCGTTTATCCTGAAAAAGGGATGGAACTCTAAATTTATCTATGTCCCTGCCTAGCCTGTTCGGTCTATAGAAACTGCCCACAGTCGCAAGGGCCTGCTCACAGTCACACTCACACACAGTCCCTGATCCTGCTTTCAGGAGCTTCTTCAAGTTCAAGCTCTCAAACAGAAACAGTCTGTAACAGATAGATCTCTAATTTTAAACAAAACCATCAAATCAATAACAACTGATCACCCAAAGTGCTGACAGACCTCATTGAAGAGATGGTGCCTCCCAGTCTCAGGCCTAAAATCAACTTAAAATGGAGAATAATGGCCTACATCATTGTAGATGCCTGGGCTTCTTTTCTTTGCCTCACATTGGCTGCAGCTTTAAGTTTTGATACATGTTTGACTGGTTTGATTTTATTATTTTTAAGATCTATATATATTTATTATATATATACATTATATCTTTGCTAAGTTTTAATAGCTTTAAGTTTTCCTGCAATATAACTGTTTGGGACCCTTCATTTGAGACTTAGTTAGGGGGCGGTAGTCAAGTACATGTCTATTTATTAAATCCATAGATGGTTTAGCTGAGCAGTAATCGTTAAACAAAAATCCTCTTTGTACTACTAGGTAAATACACGAACTTGTTAGCTGAAGTCAACATATGGCAATATGTACTTAGTTGATGATCTATATATTATTATATAGTATATTAAAAAAAGTTGTCGAAAATTTTACTCTGATTTGAAGGCTCAATCTTCAGAAATAATAAAGTACTCTACAGGAATTTATGTACCCATTTTACTTAGTTTTAAAATAAACTCAAAGTGACTGATAATTAGTAAAATAACATACTGATACTATCATATTTGCCTTGCGTAGTGAAAATCACCATTATTCATTCAAATCGAAAAGCTAAATAGTATTCACTGTATTGTCATCACACAGACAATAAGTTTTAAAACAGTGTGTAGGCAATCTAAAGTATGTGGTTCTCTCATTACAACCTACTTACAAGTGGCCTTGCACAGGAGTGCAACCCTAGCTAAGCCTACACGGTAGTTATTATAAATCATTTTAAGAATCTAGTTTTTAGAAGCAGGTCCTGTACAACAAGATGCATCGTTTAAAAAAAAATATTACTGAACCAATTTGTACTGAAAAGCAATTGAAGAGTGTTTTTTTTTCAAAACTTCATAATCATTTTGCACTTTTGTTGAAATTGTTTTGCTTCTTACATGATATGTTCAAACTAAACATTTTACTAAATTACTTTGCAATAGAATTTTATGGCACACAGTGACATACTGACTTACCTGACCTAGATTGCCCCTCACATCTCAGTCATCTGAACTTGAACGCCTTTGCACCTTTTTGTATTCTTGTTGTACGTAAAATAAGTTCATCATTCATGTCACTCACTCACTGGCATCTCTCTTGTTCAATGTTTCATAATATTTTGAGGTCCTTTTGGCCTCATAAGGGTCAGTGATGTTATTGTTGAGAGAAGTTGTTGTTTATAAGTACGTTTATGTAGTTGTAGGTCTCCCTTGGTGTAAGGTATAATCCCCTTGTTGGTTAAAGTTAAACTGAAAAGAATTGTTAATTGCGAATTTTATTTCTTTATCTCTCCTTAGGATATGCCCAAATAGGCACCTGCAACTCTCTGAAATATTTATGAAAAATGGGTGCTCTTTGAATTTTTTCAAGGACTATAATATAATATTTGTGAATTTGACCGGGCTTTTTTTTTGCGGAACGCAACTAGTTTTTTTTTTTTTTTTACCAGTTTTAGTTCTAAGTGTCTATGAAAATGGAATGACAAACACATGGTAAATGATAAAGAGCCTGCCAACTTTAATAAGCAGTTAAAAAAATGTGCAACAATTGAACAAATTAATTTTTTTTCTTGAAAAAAAAATATTGAGCATATACCCCCCCCAAAAATAATCATTTTTTATAGCTAAATATATATAGTTTTGTGGTTAGAAATCTGATTGAATTAACTCACTTTACGTCTCTGACTTGGTGAATCTTTTTTTTTAGAAAATTTATTGGATTATTTAATTTCAAACAGCTTAGCGCTCTTTGAATTTTTTAAGGACTATAATATGAAGATTAAGAAATATTGTCTTTCATCACTGTGGACAGCTATGTTGGCCCAAAGAAAGTTCCATTTTCAAAACCCTTTCCGTTTTGGTGATGAGGGTTTTAGAATGTTAGATTGGGTATTGGCTAAAATTTAATTATATTATTACAAAACCTCTTAAATTTACTAGTCAATATAGTAAGGCAAACATCTATGCAATGAGTAATTGTGACGTGGCCTTTACTGTTTACAGCACACAATTGTTTTAAAAATAATTTGCAACTTAGATGTATGAGACTTACATTTATGCAATTGCAGAGGCAGAATGACAGAAGGTCCTGTGAATATATTCCCAAATGTCCAGGGGTGTTTTTAAAAGACTTGATTTTTAATCACAAGAGACGTTTTGTCAGATGCACATTATTTGTCTCGTAGTCGTATCCAACTCCAAGGTGAATGAGCTGCATGTTGCAATTTTCACCTTAAAGTTAAACTTAGAGGTATTGCTGTTTTAAACTTAAAGAAGGCAGTTTTCCTGGCTTTCAATGTTTCATTAGTTTTCATTCAATTGTCAAAATTTAAAAAAAAATTAAAAATAAATTTTGTGGAAAGACCTTGCAACTTTTGTTGATTTAAAATATGGAGAAAAAAGGCCTTTTCTTATTCTGACTTGCAACTCCTTCACTCTGGGCACAATTTAACATGTTTTATATATATATTTCAAATTATTACTTTATAAATAAATAGGCAACTTTTATGGCTTCTTTGTCATTGTTCTGTATCTATGACTGCTGGTACTGGTAGAGGACTTTTTGATGTGCCGTTTTGCATTGAACTTTGCTAAGGCTGACAGGCATAGCTCAATTGTTGGTCCATTTTTAAAATGAAAAAAAAATTACTTCAATGATCTGGCAGCAAGAAAAGTAGTTTTCTATACTTAACAAGCTAGGCTAATTACCTAAAGAGATAAGAGTGACGAAAATATTGAAATGGAAAGAATCACATCACATCGTACAGATCAGAAGAGCTAGTATTCACATGTCAGATGAGTAGAGGGATAGATGTAAGTGTTATGTGAGGCTGTGAAATGTGATAAAAGACTTTTGCGTTTACAATAGACTTTTGGTACAGTAATATCTTACTCTTTTAACATTTCATATTAATTTTGAAAAGGTCCTATATAATTGTAATATTTAGGCCCTGTAGCTAGCAAAGAAGTGAATTTATTGACGTTAAAACCAAAATATTATTGATACTCTCAATACCTGCATCTTTAAATGTAAAGTTTCTATTTTTTAAACCGGCTCCGTGGCCTTGCGGTAAGACACTCGCTCAGAGATTGGGAGGTGCGCGGTTAGATCCCGGGCTGAGTCAAACCAAGGACTTTAAAATTGGTGTATTAACAGCTGATCCGCCCAGTGTCTTGCATTATGGATTTAGTGCTAAGTCTGGTTGGCCCGGTGTCAGGATAATGTGACTAGGTGTGGTGTATGTAAGCGCTCCTTACATCACAGTGTGGCAGCACGCTTCCAATTGTCCCAAGCGCCGTATCTGATATAACCTTTTAGTTGAAAAAAGACGTTAAAATTCAAACAACCATCCAACAATTCTACTTTTTAAAAATCATGACAAAATCACCCATGACTCAAACTTCAAAGAGTGTGAATTTTTTCTTTTCAGAATCGCCCGAACATAATGGTTTTTGTGCTCTAAATATAAATTTTTGAAAACATTATTTCAATATTTGTGTTTAAAATGTTGCATTCAATCCATTACTTATTTGAAGCAAGATTATACGACACAGTATTAATTCTGAAACATTTTAACGCAAAAGCTTGACATGACATCACCCCCGACATGCCAAACGACCTTTTGCCAAACATGCATTTATGTAATGAATTGGTAGTGGTTCCAACCTTATAGATCCGTCAAACTTTTTCTTGTCACAATCTCTTCTCTCTCGGTAAAAATTAATATCCAGCATTAGCAATATTATTCAACATATCCGTAGGCCTGAAATTCAAGCCTAAGTTAGAGGTCGAAAATACATTTTCAATATTTCATGTATTATATGCTTGATAATTCCCGAACCCCTCACCCTTTATAAAATTGGTATTCAAGGAAAAGAAATCGCCTTTTTTTAAAGCTGAATTATCGTCACCGTATGCCCTTTCATTGTTGTGGATTCCTGGTAGTCTCTGGTGTGTTTTAATTTGAGTCCTGTCATTATTCTATTGCCTTCTTCCCGTTATGTTTTCTTGTTCAGCCCCGTTCTTCGCTTAGGTTCTTATGCTATAGTTTTTGTTACCTCATCTCATCACCCAAGAAAATTGCTAATTAATTTTTTCGTAATTTTTATGAAACATATCATCATAATTATTCTTTCTTTTCTTGGTAGCATTTTGATTCAAGAGATATCCAGTAGAAACTTCTACCTAAGCATTTTTTTTTAGAAAGTAGCAGCCTGTCATATAATAATCATGAAAGAATAAAATACTCTCCAAGTACATAGTACTATTAATAAATTTCATGATCTTGAGGAATTTAATTTTTTAATTTTCACAGCTATTGTGCGGAGTTTACAATGTATCTTAATTACTTTCAACGAAAATTTGTTTTATTTTTCTTGATGTACTTGAAAGTAAGCTTAAGATTTTTGAGGTGTATTGCGCGTTATGTTAGTTTTGTTAGTACAAACGCAAACTAAGACAACGGTGAAAATATTGTGGTCCATGCAAAGGTCACTGAACCACACTGTTTGAGTTTCTTGTACTAATGGTGTTTACAAAAACCTCACATGGAGCGCCCTGGCGTGTTTTTTTTCAGCCATGTCTCGCCCCTCAATTAGGCTGCCAACCAAACTGGTTGCTATCATTCAACCATCTCTCAACTCCAGCCAATATTACTGATTTGTTATCTTACCAGGTGCTGCTTAAGTATAATATTGTACATGTATTATATTTTGCTTTATTTCAACCAAGTGTCTTGAATTTTCTTTTGTTATCAATCGGGAAAAACAGACTTATACCTTTTTTTCCAGGCCTCACCCATCTTAACCAAGTAGCACAGTATAAATGTATTCGTTTTCTGAGTCTTGGTGGTTTTTTGTGGTCTCTATGGCTCATTAATATTTCACTTAGTGATATTGATAATATTGACATCGCATCTCAGGAGATATTAATAGATTTAGTATAAAGAATGCGAAGAAGTAACACAATTGATCCCTTAGCTTTTGTCATTAAACTTGACAATTCTCATGTCACGTATGTCGTATGATAATGTCTTGCTTCTCCGTCTTATAGTTTTTTCACTATCGAATTACCCTATACTTCCCGATAACTTAACGTCTTTTCCGTCAAAACGTCTCCACTTCAAGTATCTCCGGTAAAAGAGTATATTAACAATATGGCATGCAGGGCTTGAATTAGGTGTTCAGAGGGGCAAGCAAAAATTGCCTCGGTGACGCCTGAAAATCAGAGGGCACCGAGGCAATTTGCTTGGGCACCAAGGCAAAAGTTATAGGTGATTACAATAAGTAACAATTTTGTAAATAACAACACGATTTGTTCCTTGCTATCTACAAAAGTATAGAGAGGGTCTTTGTTTATTTAAAAAAATATGTAAAAAAGAGTAATCATAGATAGAATTAGAAAAAGTAAATCCCAGGTAAATCACATTAAACAAAAGACTATAAATAGTAACATTCTTTTTTAAATCTCTCCATCTCCGCCTGATCCATTTTAAGGGCTGTTGATAATGCCAACTCCTCTCATCAAGACATTTTTCTTCCTTGCCTCGGACTTCAAATGTGCCACTGAAATATCTTTCTTTATTTTCATTCATCTACTTAAAATGACTTGATCCCCAAATACTGCTGCTTTGCTGACACAGAGCCAGTGACTGTTCTTGTGACTGTTCTCTGCATGTGGAACAGAAGACTCTTGACGAAAATGTTTTTAAATGAAGTCCACCTTAGTCACTCAAGATTCCACAATTTTCACAATTTTATACTGCCAGTGGCAATTTTTTTTTATCTTTTTCTTCTCTGTGTGGCTGCTAATGTTGATGCTGAAGTATACTTTGGTGATGATGATGATGGTGGTGATTATTATTATGACGATTTTGCCACTCATGTTGATGATGATGAGGAGGAGGAGGATGATGATAAAATATTAGCTGTTGATGATATGACTCCTGTTCAATTTGATGGTGTGGATGCAGGAGAAGCATAATTATGATTCTGGCAGGCGATGATTAAGATGAGCTGAATAGTTTATTAACTCAGTAATATATTATAGTAGAGTGAGTGATATTGAAGCCTAAAAGCACGCAGGCCTACACTTATCATAAATTCAAATATTCTCTCTCTCTCTCTCTCTCTCTCTCTATCTCTCTCT
>BMAT01009997.1:254662-265596 GCA_019649035.1 Elysia marginata | reverse complement strand
TTATCACTTTTGCTTTTTCCCCTCTGTTCACCTCTTACTTTATACTGACTTTCAGAAAATGTCATCTGCATAATATTATGCTCTAAGCTGCGCCTGCAAAATGTTTTTTTACCCGACTTGTCTGTTTGTCTCTCTCCCTTGTCTGCCTTTTCGCAAGTCTATTTGCTTGTCTGTCCCTTGTCTACCCTCTCCCTTTCCCCATTCCCATGTAACAAACATTCTCGCAAATAGACATGACTGGAACTCGATTTTCTTAAGTAATGTTGTGAAATTTAAAAAAAAATTAAATACAAAATTCCGACGTTGCCCTAACTCGTTGTATGATTACTCCCATTCGCCCTGCTTTTTTTCGTTGTTGTTGTTGACGTGTGCTTGATTTTTCATTCCACAATTTTAGTAACAGTTGTAATAAAAATAGTTGTGGGAATGATAAACAATGCCGTGGCCAAAAAAAATTCCAGTGCCTAAACCCACGAACTCAGCTCTCGCGATTACCGTTAACACAGTATAAAAATCTAGCATTGCTGCAATCCAGTCAGACATTTTCTGCCTAAGCGTAAAGTAATTGTACAAACTTTTGACACTCCTAATCACCTTACTCTTACTACCCGCAACGAATTTTGCAACCACTGTGATAAATCAAAGTAATTCCCACTGTTTCTACAGACTTGAACACCATTATCACCTTTGTCGCGAATACTGAACAAGTGAAAAAAAAAGAAACAATTAAACCATTATAACGCCTCTTATAGATTCTTCTCACCTATGGGGCTATGTCTCTTACTCTGCATACACTTCCCTCTACCCCCTACCCCCCCTTTTTTTTTCCTCTATCTTTTTTATGTGTCTGTCGAACAGACTGTCTGTCTGTCGAACAGACTATCTGTCTCTGCCTGTCTGTCTGTCTGTCTGTCTCTTCTTGCTCTCTCTGTGTCGTGCCAGTCTCGGATCGGGTTGAAAACTAAGCTTTGATATTACCAGCGACACACTAGGTTTAGATGCGAGTGGAAAACAAGGCGAGTCAGCAGTCTGTCTGTGTGCTCGCATCGAGTAAGCGTGCAATGCAATTTTCACACGTATCACGCGCAGTGTCTGGTCTTTTGTTTAGCCCCACATAAAATCCATGCATGATCGTCACGTTATTGAGAATAGATAGGTGTGTGTGTTGCGCGGGTGGCTGGTTTATGTTTTATTGTTGGTAACTAGAAACATTTTTTACCATTATTTTTTAGTGGTGGGAGGCTGAGAGGAGGCAACAGACTTGTCTGTGTATCACTCCGGTATCTTTTCCCAATGTGAGGAAGAACTTAGAGTCAATTGTAATATGCATACTTAAGTCAAAAACAGTCTAGTATAGATCTGTTCTTTAGCTGTAGACATACATGATGAGGTAAATGTTTACAAGTTTGGATACCTCGTCTGTAAATAACTGCCAACGGCTTGGGCATGAGTAGTGAGCATGTAAAAAATGTATGCTGCAATAAAGTGTTCTAAAGGTACAATAGATAGAAGGCTGAAGGTTCCTAAAATGTTCTGATACATCAGAGACATAAAGGAGAAATGCTTCCCCCCCCCCTCTCACACGCACACCCGAAGTTGTTTTGCAATTATACGTTGTAGACTGTGGGTACCGTGTCAACACGCCCGTGTTTGAAATTTTACCCTTAAGTATACTTAGTTTAAAATGCACCCCAAGCCGTTCGAGTTGTTCGTACTTCAAAGCCGAGTTGCCGATAAGTTTATTGTTAAATACGTTAAATCTCATCTTTGCCACTGATACGTTTGTTTTTACTTGTTGCTGTGATATCACGAAATGCCAACAGTTTGAAAATTAATATGCCTTTTTTTTTTCTAGTCTGTGTGTCTTAATATAAGACTGTGTCAAGCAGCATGGCTCGCCATAAACATAATTGTCACACTGATAACAAACGATTTCGTTAAACATGTTGTGGTTATCCTATGTCCAACAGCTAAAAAAAGCTTCAGCCTTTCGTACACTATCAAAGTAACCGGCTCTGTGGCCTAGCGGAAAGGCACTCGCTCAGAAATCGGGAGGTGCGTGGTTCGATCCCCGGTCATGTCAAACCAATTACTTTAAAATTGGTATTAGCAGCTGATCCGCCTAGTGTATGGCATTATGGATTTAGTGTTTGGTCGGCCCGGTGTCAGGATAATGTGACTGGGTGTGGTGTACACAAGCGCTCCTTACATCACAGTGTGGCAGCACGCTTTCAATTGTGTCCAGCGCCGTCTCCGATATAACCTCGTAGTTGACTGGGACGTTAAAAATTCAAACAACCAACCACTATCAAAGTTGTCCTGAACATTTCCTACAACTTTGAGTTTGTCGAAAGTAAAGTATGCGCGGAAAAAGGGGAGAGGGTGGGTTGGAGGGGCGGGGGTGAGGTAGACGTTTTTTTTTCCTTTTGCTTTATGAAGCTTGCTTTGTGAAACCGCTTAATCAGTTTCTAAATCTGAGTGTAGCAACAAGAATTACTTGCGTTATATCGCCTAGTTGTTAATCTGAGCACCGGTTTTCCAATGCGGTTCAAGGATGTACGTTATCAAAGCCTGCCGCGATGGAATTGACACTTTTGTTTCACGTGCGCATGTTTAAAATTGTACCAACGATTTCATAGTGCTAACCGTCCAGTGCTGATAGTATTTATAATTAGAAGCCGTTAGGGAACTATAACTTCTTTTGGTGTATGATTACAATTTTGTCCTTTTGTTTCCTTTTATCCATAAACATCATGATAACTGTCTTTGCGGTGGCGGGCCGGGCCATTGCTAAACAAAACTCCCACCCGTTTCACTTGAATGCAGTTATGTCATAGGTCTGTCTCAGAAATTTGAACCTTGCTGAATGAAAAACAAAACCTGATTGTCCATGACAACAAATAGTCCATAAGGTCTGACGCCTAAGTGGACTGAATAGTGTACACAAGTCCTTTTATGTCTACAGCATAAACCATTAGGAAAACAAGAAAATTAAATGAAAAGCTTGGGGTTAGACATTTAGTAAAGAAAAAAGAAATCGAAAAGAAAAATGCTGCAGTTCAATTACTATCATGTCAGATTGGGGTAGAAATGTGCATTTTGTTAATACTTGAAATTGGTTAGTGCCCGTCTGAGGTCCACATGTGGAAAACGTTGCAGATCGGCGTCGTCAGCAGCTGTTTTGTTCCTATTGTCAAAAAGTGTGAAGTGAAAGGTCGAACCGTCCTGTTCTACAATCAGATCTAACTGTGCAGGTCAGGACAGTAGGACCAGGCAAGGAGGGGTTCTATGACAGACGTAAACCCTCGCAGGTCTAAGTGCTATTTCTGCTTTCTCCCTGCCACACACACACACTGACTGTCTGAAACTTGCCTGGTTTATGGTCACAATCATTGTGTCTGCGGGACAGGACAATCGCGTTACTGCCGTCACGGCAACACGCTAACGGTTTTTTTTTTCGTAGGAGACAAACTGACGTCTGACTTTTTTCCTCTATAAGCACCCACTGAGCTGGTGGCACAGCCTGCTATTTTGCATTGTCAACAAAAAAAATAATAAAGGGAACATCTTAATTTACTATCGTCTGGTTTCTGATAGTACCAAGTTGCACGAAAGGCTAAAGTTACAGCAACGTTTCCACACGCCTTTAAAGGTTAAGTGAGGGATGCCCCGTTAAGGTTTTAACCTAAAATCAAGTTATTCTTGCTTCTTTGGTTTGCTTTGGGAGTACTATATTATACGTATCCTGTATTCACTTCAGTCTGATTGCATTTTGGATAAAGTTCAGGGTTTTTTCCATTCTATACTGAGGGCATCCCTGTTAAGTTTTTGTCTGCTTGTGAGCATCCTGACACCTCAACTGCAAAGGCGGAGGCCTGGTTAGTGGTAGTGGAGTCGATTTGGAGCGTTTCCCCCCTTGTTGTAAAGCATAGTTCTTTCTACGATGCTTTGAAGTTTTATTTCTTTTTACAACAAGCGAATTCATGGTTAATAAAGTTGCCATGATCCCAAGAGCTAAAAACCGGGGCCAAATCAATAAGATTAAAAAAAAAAAACAATTCCATGAGGGAGATTTGCGTAAATTGACCCCCTTCCCCGAAAAAAAAATAAACCAGCAAACAAAACCAAAACAATAGAACCCGACAAAACAGTAGATTTCTCCTCTCACCCGCATTTATTTTTTGTCTTTTCTTATTCTCCTCTAACCCACTTTTTCTTTCCCTGCGACTCAATATCACATAATTGTACGTATACAAGCAAGTACTATTATAACCCCCATTAAGCCACTAGCATGATACATTTCACATTTACTATTTGATCTGGATCTCAAAGGTTGAGCCAGAGGTGGTGTAAAAAAGGCCTTCATACCTCTCAATACTAACTTGATGCAGGTTGCAGGATTTTATTGCCCTTTGAAAAGTAAACTCACAGCTAATTTCTCTGCTTTATAATAATATAGCTGACTTTTCCCCCCTGCTTTTGCTGCTTCATTGCAGCAGATGATCCCCGGCCAAAAAAAAAACCTTTCCATCACAGAGATATAAAAAACGCATTTGCATTATTTTTTAAAAAATAACATTTTAATTTGCAGAAAAGGCCTGCTACATGTAGATTGCCAACTTAATTTGCCATCAACAGTGGAAGCAATTTATTTATCCTATAATGTAACTTCCACCTGCCCATTTTGATACTGCAATGGGAAATGGTGTCTCTAATGCTAAGTCGAGATCCAAATGGAAAATGTCCACACTAGATGGCCGAATAGTTCATGGTATTGAAACTATTGTTTATTTTATCCCTTCTCTGCGGTAGATTGCGTGACATAAGAATTTTAGAATATCGATCTTTAGGATTTTAAAAACAAAAGCAGTATCAAAAATAGGGGAAAAACTTCAGATCCACCCTAAGTATCTTTTGGTACCTTATTTAATGGCTAGAACTAATAACATTTTGTTCAGGTTTCGAATCAGAGCCTTATCTAAATGAGTCCAGATGCCCTTTTTCACCTGAAGACAATATTGTGGAATTAATATTAATAAATTTACAATGTGTCAGTAATGTTCATGCTATATTTTCCAAAATGAAAGTTTTTAGCGTCTTTCTTGCATTTTCTTATCGGAAATTCATTTAAAGCCTCTTGTTGGAGTTGGACACGTTTTCTCACCTAGAAATTATTTTCTAAAAGGCTTTAGTATGTCCTGCCAACCTGGGAATCTTTGAAAAGACCTACATCAGGCCGAGCCCTTTTTAAATTACCAGTACTAAATATTTGAAGTTCGGACTTATTTCCTCCTAAAAGCCCATTCGTCTTTACAAGTTAAAATGCAAGTTTTGCCATCTGAACACCTCATCCTCCCCTGCCTACCCTGCGAACCCAAGCTACAGTGTTTTCCATGCTTTGCTCTCTTCCACTTAGTGCCGGATCTTCGTCCTGACTACATAGACCTTTCTCTGAACGGAGACCATGACATGAAAGGTGAGTGCTAATCTCGCCCTCCATGCTCTGTGGCTTCTCTCGTTTCAAGATCATTCTCTTCAGCCTTCTCCTTGCGACTGAATCATGGACCTGTTTACATTTTCCACACCTAGATAGTGTTAGCCATCATGTGGTAGACGGAATTAATTTGTCCCTTAAGCTCTTACATTCGCCTGGGCCAGACCTCAGCCTGTCTCTGTCTGCCTGGCTTAGTCCTCGTTGACTCGTACCATTTTAACTGCCTCGCCTGCCCCATCATTAGTCTTTTATAAAAGACGCGTCTTATGGTGTGGTCACGTTGTCAACTTTCCTGGAGAAACTTCCCATTCATCAGACCCTCCCACTGTTGAAAAATGCAGAGCGTGATCTAAAAAACTTCTTAAAACAATCAGCTTCAATTTCGATTTATCGTTCTCTCTTTCTGATTTGGATAGGCCGCATAGAATTCTAATCATTTGAACAAGGTTTATTCGAATTCTGTTAAAGTCAAAGTATATAACGAAATTTCATTCTCAAAACTGTGTGGCAGTAGCCGGTCAAATAGAATTCAGAAAATTCATTTCTGTAGATTCAAATATTTTTTGTGCTCAAAATTAGAATTACCAAGTAAATGATTGGGTAAAAATGACCTAGATCCCATTTATTCGATTTTTTTTCTTTTGTAATGGCTGACTGAGCGCTCTTCTTTATATAACATTCAGTTGTACTACAGATTTTAATTCCCAACCAAACATGCGCCCGAATCTAGGTTTTTGTTTTATGTAATTATTTTCTGTTATTCCCAATCGAATAGTAATACTTTAGTTGTAACGTGAGTTAAATTGGATTACCCAAGATTGAACAGTTTTCTGTTAGGGTTCGAATTGACCCGACTGTACTAAGGAAATGCCGGAAGGAATATCCATTAAAAACAATCATCCTTTTCTCTGCTCCAATTTCAATTTTGTTTTTGGCTTTAAGTTCTCAAAAAATCCTTTGCAGAACGTTAATAGTGACAGTTACTAGATTTACATGCATATGCAATAAAGAGGGAGGCAACGGTAGAGGTCAGGAGAATTGTGCCATGTGTGCCTTTGTTAGAAGGAATTTTAATCACTGCTATCAATTTTAATATTTTATATAAACAATTTACCTTTTGACATGCGTGTAACGTGTAATGTAACATGTTGTAGTTCTACTTGCTCTCAGGAAAAACAATTTTTTTGTGTGCCTCAGATTCCTAATTTTCAAAAGAATGTACCGCTTTGTTGCTTGCTTTTTTTTCATTATCTGCGATAGGCGTTTTTCTTTCTTTTTTTTTGTTTTGTTTGTTTCTGTCGGAGTTACCAAAGCGACCACAATCACCAACATATTTGATAGCATATACATATTGGTTCATATTTTGTAGATTCTGCTGATTGCAGAAATAGGTCAAGGCTCTGCTAGTGCAGTCTTTCACTTTTGGGTGCAAGAATCATTTGCTTTCAAATGCAACCGTAAGCAACCTGATATGGTGAATGATTATGCTATGTGTGAAATGTATTTTCGAAAAAGGAGGTTTTAAACTTCGTTCTTGAATTTTCTAATCCTTTTAAAGACGCTCTCGACTTTCCAAATTTTTGAAGCTTCTACAGCAACGTGGCGCAGTTGACCAAATCAAATGCACCCCCTCCCTTTTCCTTCCTTTTTTCCACAAACTTTCACGCTCATTTTTAATTCGAAAACGTGTGTTATTGTAGTTGTTTTAGTTGTCATCGCACCTACTACAAAGTATATCTGTCGTTTCAAATCTCATCAGGTATGGCCGAAAAAACTTGCGTTTTTGTCCAACTTAATTGTTCGACTGCTCCAGGAGGCCATCATAAAAGTTTAAGTCTGGTGTCGCCCAGAAGATTGTATGCTGATGACTCCACAGATGCTCTGGCGCCGATCATATTAGGCAATTTTCTTATTTCACAGCCAGCTTCTTCGAGATCCGTATTAAAGTCCTGGTATTTTTTCTATTTTGTAGGTTATGGTGTCTTCCTGTTGTTTTTGATAATAATTGAGTTGGACATGATAATCTGTTGTCGCATTTGAATAAATTACGATATTATGATTAGGTAGTAGATCTAATGCCGTTTTTTTGTTAGGGCATCGGGAATGGTTATCCCATTACTTGCAGAATATCTGCTGAAACTAAGCCATGTACTTAGAATGTCTGCTGAAACTAAGCCATGTACTTAACACTCGTACTCCTCCGGCAGGTCTTTTCTTTGCATAGTTGCTGTAATGCATCTCAAGTAATTTTGTTGAGCACCTTCTACTGTCGTGACGATAAATTAGATTTACTGAAGAAGGGTCTATGTTACCCTTAGTTCTGCTTTCCACTCAGACAAAGTCTTAGAGTACTCTTGTGATGTGAGGCATCAAGTAGATCTTGAAGAGTGCTTTTATTTTGCAAGAGCTCAAGACGCATTCTGTCAGTAGTTTTCAGCCTATCACTGTTCATATCTACTCTGCCTTGTTCATAGCCCCTTGATGGCATTTTCTAGGCCATATAAATGCTTCATCAATTTCTATACAAAACAAAAATTAATTCTGCCCTTTCCGTTTTCATGGGAGATATAAAGATCACTCATAACAATCCTACTCAGTTGTGTTTTTCATCTCCCAATAGATTTGTTCTATAAATTTTCTAAGAGATCATGAAGCATAAGCATTTTTACCGTTAAACACAAGAACACAGGCTTTTTTGTGGGTATGGGTTTCTATTAAATTTAATGACCTCTTTCAGCAATGTGACTGTAGGTTCAATCTACTGTCGCCTGTGATAGGTCGGAATGATCTATCCCTGCACTGCCGTGTTATCTACCCCCCCCCCCTTTTGTGATTGTCGCCTACCTTCAATATTTTTTTAGTTTTAGAAAAATTAAGGTTAAACTGTTCCTTTTCGTTTTTTGCTCTATTACATTACTTGCACTGAACATATCTCTTCTATCAAGTTGTGTATGTGACGGGTTGAAAGACCTGTCTGGCTCGACCTTTCCTTTACAACAAAGACTGAAAGAGTGTCACTTTTTTCTTCCATCATATTTTTACTTCCAGAATTTATGCCTAGCCTTTAATAACACTTCTGTTAAAGCTTTAGTAAACATGTCGGGTTTTGTCTGCTTTAGTCTCAGGTTAATAGGTCCATTCACACTCA
Organism: Elysia marginata; assembly: GCA_019649035.1. Lineage (NCBI taxonomy): Eukaryota > Metazoa > Mollusca > Gastropoda > Plakobranchidae > Elysia > Elysia marginata. The sequence continues at coordinate 256,954 of BMAT01009997.1, read as the reverse complement.
TTCCTAAACCTACCTGAATTTCAACCTTCTCCTTATTGGTGTGTCNNNNCCCCCCCCCCCCCCCCAAAGCTCCCAATTGTTTCTGGTCCCAAAGCTTAATCTATGGTAATAAGAAAAAAGACACCAAATGAGTTTTAAATTACTGGGGTACTCTATCCTGCCACTGACCTCCGCATTACTGTGTTTGTATACCCAGTGAAGAGCAGTACTTGTATAGGATAAGCAATAAATAATGGTGTTTATGAGTTCATTACCCCTTTTTGTATTTGCAATAAAAAATTTTAAGAGTACTTCATTTAAAGCAAAGAGATATGATCTTAATCATCACCTATCATGGCATTGCTGTGTCTCTTTCTAGTTTTCTTCGTACTCGAATCTCAAAAGCTAATTACTATGTTATCCTATTCTTTCTAAAAATTATATTCAGTTTCACTTCTAAAGGTGGCAGTATATACATTTTCTTAATCAGTCGAGAAATTGCAAGGTTTTTACATCTTGAAATCTTATCTGCTTTTCTTCCTCTTTCTTGTCCAGTACCAGGCAACATCCACTCTGGAGTGTCCGGCAACGACAGCATTATGGCTACTGGTGTCTTCTCAGCCTCAGAATTGTTGCGAGTGACCAGACGTATGTGCTAATGAGTATTGGTTGTATGAAAAATTAGCTAAATGCAAAGTGATATGAGGAAAAACTTAGTGTTGTTTCTTAAATAATGTACACAAGGACCTGTACTCAAGGAGTGTGAAACATGAAATCTGTACTGTGAAGAATTTTATAGAGTAGTTCTAAGTTGGCTTATTTTTTAAATCCACGTAGTTACAAAGCCTGAAGTTACTTGTTGAGAGGTACGTTGCTGTCCTTTTTAGCCTTTCTCTTTGGAATGTTTTGTGACACTGTCTTAAACTCACCATTGAAGTTTGAAGTGTTTACAGGATTTGTAGTTGTCACTTGCATAGAGTTGTATATTTACAGAAACTGTTGCATATGCTAGTGTAGCCTTTTCTGAGTTTCCTTTCCAGGTGTAGGTCATAGCTCTTTATGCCAGTCTCTAAAGGGTACTCGTTCCATACTCTCTCATTTACGTCTTTGTAAAATTGAGGGTTTTAAAAAGATAAATAAAGTTCTGTCCTATAAGGAGGCTTTGAGTTTAAAACCAGGGTGGTGTTTGATTATAACTATTGAATCTTTAGTAATTTGTGTTGAAAGTGTATGTGTTCTTCAACCTTTTACTACAATTTGATGTTTGGCAAAACATGAGGACAGTAGACTGCTTTAATTGGCAATGCTCTAGCCTCATTATGCTACTTTGGGCAAAGTCTTTTACTGTTGGAAGAGATTAACTTATATTGTAACAAACTTATCTAAAAAGCCTTACACTTAAACTATTAAATCCCAAATTTTTTTTACTAAGACCTAAAAATTTAGAATTAGCTGTGTTATGAAATACCCCAATAAAAAATTGTCTATCATGTACAATTACACAAGCATGGTGCATTTAGAATTCATAGACTCATACAAATAATTTGTCTAAACTTAAAGAGATATAATACCATGTTTACAAAAACATAAAAGAAACTTTGTTGATTTTCAAGTACGTCCTTGTTATTTTCTTCTTCGCTTTTACTATACCAAAGGTCATTATCATAGCTGACGGCCTGCCCAATTACTAAGTAACGTTCATTGTTAACCAGAAAAAAAAAACACTTCACCTTCTTTTGTAAATATAGTTCAAGGAAATTGGACTCATTTGCCTATCACAACTACCCCCTATTGTCTGCTCAGCGTCCATCATGATGACCCCAAATGGGACACATCCACTTCTACCTGGTGGACGGTTGGACTCTCCCAGCTATTACAACTACAGTCCTCAGGACCATCACGGTGGACCACCTACTATGGTACCCATGCATCCTGTTGCCATGACTAATGGTCAAGCTTCAGCCTCTAGCCCAGGTGGTAAGTCTTCTACTCATGTTCTAGCGGTTCAAATTTATAGGGTTTAGAAAGTTCCTTTAGACAGTGAATGTTTTATTTAGATTTCTAGGGAAGCTACTTTAGTTTGTACATTGCAGAAAACAATCTAAATGTATGTAAAGTGTATGCATGCTAGACTTTGTAAATCTTGATTTTTTTCTCTACAGCATTGCATTTGTATATCATATCTTTATTGAAGTTTATGTAAAAGAAAATTCACGGTATAGAGAAACTGTATGCTTAACCAAAACAGTTCTTCATATGCCAATGTGTTGAGGGATGATTTCAGAAATGGAATAATTGTTTTGGGAAATTCGA
>BMAT01009997.1:211855-229084 GCA_019649035.1 Elysia marginata | reverse complement strand
CTAGATTTTACGATACTATATTCATACAAAAGACTTGAGCTAAATGTTAATCTAAACTTAAAGAAATTTGTTTTGGATATTATTATAATTTGTTGATCATATGTTACTGAGTAACCAAACAAGAGGAGGTGGGGATTAGGTGGGGAAGCAAAGCAGGGAGAATCGAAGGGCAATGTCGACACAGGGGGAAATGAAAATAATATAAGGGAGGTCCACGCAGGATTAAAAAAAAAGAAAATTGTTACACTATTTTAATTTTTTTTAAAACAGAAAAAAAGTTTCTCAATAAAAAATGTTTTAAAAAAAATTTTAAGAATATTATAAACAAGCTATGGCATTTGCTCCGGTTTTGAAAATTGACTTTTGATTTTAGTATGTTTGGTTTCTTTTTCCATAGATTTTTTTTAGCTATTCAAGATGTGTTACTTGTTTTTTCAAAACCCTATATAAAAAGCTTGCTAAATCGGTAAAAAAATTTACTTTGAAGTTTTAGAGACACCCTGACGCGGAGCAAACGGCCAGATATCATGTATTGTGGAATGTTTACTGTGTGTAGAGACATCCTGAAACAGGAGCAGAGGACCAGATATAATGTATTGTGGAATGCTCATTTTTTTGTGGCGACTCCTGTTTTTAATTGTTCGACCTCTACACCCTGTGAATTGTTCATAAACATCTTTTTACATCTGTTAGTTTGCCTGCTCTTTGTATTTCCAACACCAATCCCTCCAATTTTATTAAAAGTTCTTTTATCAGAATTCTGAAAATAAAAGTGCTTCAAAATTTTGAAACTAAAGTAAATTTCGAAACAAGTTTTAGTAATTCAATTTTATTCAAGAGAACGTTGATTATTACTGGTTAAAATAATATTTCACTACTGAAATGCATATGGAAAAAAAGTCTTTCCATCAAACAGAAATGTGAAAATTGTATATAGGAAGTATGTTCAATCAGGAACTATTATAACCTTCCAGCACACCTTTTCTCAATTTCCTCGTACCCTAAAATAGAATAATACATGTAGTATGAATACTGAAATATTAACTGAAAGCAGAACATGGGCAAGTTGAGGTGAATAATTATACAAGCAATTGCTTATGCATAATTCATTAAAACCTAAATGTAATGCAATTCTTTTAAATGAACATGATAGCAAGCAGTAGAAGCTCTTTGACTTTGTGGTATGATATAAAAGGACTTGACCATTGCAAATTTGGGCGAAGACTTCGGAGTTGCATAATTCAGTGTGGGATTTGAGCGAGTTCAGTAATTACAGGCAGGGAAAATCGTATAAAAAGCCAGATTTCGGATCACGCAAATTTCGAAAAAATCAGAGTTGCATGGGATGTAAGCAGTTCATCAGGAATGACCTGTACCCGTGTCATCATCTGCCCAGTGAGATTCTTGGTAAACCACAACGGTCGGGGACTGTGGTTTGACTTCATCTTCTTCAGATGTTTTATCTTTCTCTGCATTGTCTACACCAGACTTGGGCTCTGAATCTTCCTCAGTTTCCTCTGGACTCTTCTCACCCGTCATTTCTGAAGACAAGGGCGTTTGGTGTGGGTGACTTGTCGAGCTGAGGGTAGCGACATCAGTGGCTGTGTTGTATTGGACTGTCCGCTCCTCAGCTTGACAAGCCTTTTGGCTTGCTTCTTCACTCGCCGTTTTTCTCGCTAAAAGTCGAAGAAGGGTTGATCAGGCATAAGAATGTTCTTTTCTGAGTTAGTGGCAAGTGCTTACAAATTAGACTTGCCTTTCAGAACTCTGTTATTCTTTTAGCACATTGTTTTAGATTTTCGAACATTTCAGGCCTTCTGATAAAATAAATGCAAAATGTTGATGAAAATGTATGTTATAGGTCTATGCATATTTTTATACAGAGCCAACTAACTTCAGAAGTACAGATGAAAAAAAAGAAACACACACACACACCCCCCATTATGTATATGTATTTATATGTTTAAGAAAAAAATTACACTGAAAAGGAAACCAATCACAAGTGCACTTGGTTTGTCAAAACCATTTTTTCATCTTTTAAGCTTCCACTTCCAGGCTGAGAAAAAACTATACAATAAACGCTTTAAATGCCAATGTTATGATCAGGAAAATCACATAAACTTGCATCATTCACTTGCTTGATTTATCGTTTAAATCTAGCGTTTTGTGACGGACAACATTTTCCTACAACGATCTACAACTTATTTCTCAATTACTGTTAAAATTAGATGTGTTTTACTTTTCAAACTGTCATGATCTTCGAGCTGCCTTTTCTTCATCATAGTGAGAGGAAATAATTATTGACATCAGAAGGGTTCAATGGTCTCATTTATGAAGATTTGAAAGCCGAACAACATACAAAAATGACTTGGTGTCGACGGCTTCAGTTTAAAGAGACAATCCTGAACTTTTCAACGTAGATGTATATTATAGTGGTAAGAAGCACGGCAAGTGTTATTGTTCCGGGGAGGATAAATTATGATCTGCAGAACATAGACAACAGAATTGAGACAAAACAGCAGCAAGCAGTAGATCCTCTTTGCCTATTTTATTTTCACATTATAAAACTGAAAGAAAGTTTTGAGAAGCTTAAGAATATATTAAAATTGTTCTTAGCAAAACTTCGGATTAAAAGGACCAAAAATAAGTTCGTTATACACTATTTTCCAAGTTAGCTACAAAAAGATTTCGCTCAAAGGTATTTTGTATTACGATAGTGAAACAATCTAGACAAAACCAAAGAAGTTTAAATCCTTGCATAAAAAGTAGAGCTCAATCAAAATAATTAGCATCAGACAATTTGGGCACGTTGACGAAGTACTTCAATTCGCCCTATGGTCCGTCTTTATTTTCATTCGTCGATAACAGGTGATTACGAAATATCAACAAATACAACAAACACGAAACGGGAAACAACAGTTTCACAAATGAAAAAAAACCTCGCAAAAATATGGAGTAAGAAAAGCAATTAGCATGCAAAAATGATAGGAAACGCATGTCAACATTTAAGATGAAATGGTATCGATTTCCGAGTCTCACCGTCTTCAACAGAGGGTGAATTTGCGTTTTGTTCAACTATTTCGTCTGCAATGGAAGTATACTGCTCGTCCTGACCTAATCAGCAATCGCCGCGTCAGAAAAACATGGAAACTTTCAAATAAATTAACCTAGATTAATAGATTTCCGTTTGATTGAAGTAAACAAAGGTCAAGGGAAATGGAGAGGGAAAGAAACAAAAGACACAGAGGAGGGAAAAGGACCCAAAGACATTGCGATATGAAAATGGAGCCAGAGGAAGTGTGACATTGAGAGAAAATGAGAGAGAGAAAATAAGAGAGAAAATGAGAGAGAGAGAGAGAGAGAGAGAGAGAGAGAGAGAGAGAGACCATGCAGTGATCGAATCAGTTCTCTTATCATGTAGAACAGTCTCAGAGTCCAAACAAAAAGTTCGCTGCAACGCACAGATAAGCTCGCTTTGCTTAGTGCATGGTAATTAAGCCAGGACTAATAACGGTTGAATGACCAGACGGATCTGGCGTCGTATAACATAGCGCAGAGCACATAATTATTGTTTCGACAATTTAAACTTTTATCTATATACCATGGGCGAACTCATGCAAAAAAACTAGCCTAACTACTTTGATAGATTTGAAATTTCGTTATTTTATGGAGTGCGCAGTTTATCGTACCGGATCAATAATGTTTTGGGGAGTGTCATTCTTTATTGACCCTTTTTATTTGAAAAAAAGTTCAGGGGTCTCCTGATTTGCATAAAATGTTATTTCAATCTCGAATCCTCTGAAACAAGAATCAATGCATTTCAAGCAGTAAAGCGGAGACATAAACCCGCTATGGTTAATTGCTTTTAAAGAAAAAGATAAATTTTCTGATAAAACTTTAAAACAAAGTGTAATGATCCATGAACATTTTGCCCGTTACACTGTAGAGCCAGGTTATGGTCTGCCTGCTTCAAATGCAATACATGTGCCTTTAAGAAACGGTGCATGGATTCCCATTTTTTAAAGATTGTACACGTTCGAAACTACATGCATAAAACCTTTCTAGCAACATGTCCTCGACATTTGTTAAACCATTGATATATTTGAGGGTGATATTATGTACGCTATTAAAGTATTTTGATTTTTATCCTTTCAAATCTATTTAACCTTGAGCTCCTTTACAGTTGAAGGTTTTTTGTACCACTCATATCTCTGACTTAAATTGAATATTTTGGAGCTAAATAATTTTTTTCTTTGAGGAATGAGATTTGAAAAAAAGTAGCCAAACTTTCTGTGGTGCAATTATGAGTGGGACTTGATCAATAAAAATACATGTTGATTCATGTGCTGATATCTGATTTAGAAATGAATCTATAGAGAATGTTACACACACAAAAAATGGGATTACTCGCTTTTTCTTGAAGACAATATTTCAAAATTTACTTACCGTGTATTTAAATATTTTTTTAATCGAAAATATAAAAATTTTAAGCTCTTTTTTTTCAGTTTCCATGGCAAATTCTTTGCAAAGTAAGGAACATACCTAAATAAGATAATTTTACCTAGAACTTGATTACAATAGACATTATAATATTTTGGGGTGTTGACTGATAAAGAAGGGACGATACTCTTGTTTGACCTCTAATCTTCTTCGTTATCGTTTACTTAGTTATACTTCGATTCAGAAGAAATCTGTTTTCTGGATTAGTCACATCAACTGCGTCGTAAAAGCGACTGCCATTAACCAACAACCAACAAAAAATACGAGCCAAACGTACCAGACTTTTGTTGCTCTGAGTCTGCAGGGGCCTGCTCTTCTTTCTTGTCCTTTGGAGCTGTGTTTCCAGCCGCTCCAGTTTCTGCACCTTTGCTGTTTTGACAACCCATAGTGGCTTGACTTTTCTGTTTAGTTTTAACCTTGCGGCAAGAATTTTATGTTTTTAAAAGAAAGAGTTCGGTCGCGAAGCCGTTTCTTTGTGTCCGATAGGAAAACTGACCAAAGGGATCTCTCGTATTCGTTTGATAAAGATGTATGACGATGAAGCACCTCTTTCAAAGACGAAAATTTTGCAAGATAAGGTCAAGCCTGTAACAACACGAAAAAGAAAAGATTATTTTTCAAATTAAATTAAATTATTTTTTTAATGTGTCGAATCACGTCAACAGAGAATCTCAATTCCAAGTTAATCTAAAGACAAGGCTTTTGTGTAGTAAACAATTTTCAAGCTTAAGAAACCAAGAAAACAGCTTCCAAGCCTTAAAAACTAACCAAGCAGTTCACAGATATATAAAAAAACGAAGCACACGACATCACTCAGACTAGAGTATTCGTAGCCCTTGCTAAATCTTGACACTCAAAACGAACCCGCAGTTGATGGCTTTTTTTACCAAGCTATAAGCAAAACCAAAAAAAGTTGTCGATAGTAAGTTATTGATTTTACAATCTGACCAAGCGAACATGTTTTATAAAACTTGAAAATGGCTCTCACGCTCATAACCAGGAACAATACTGCATTGTACCTATGGTCCAAAGAGACCGTAAAACCTCGACACTCTAAACTATCGTCGCTTTTTACACTTAGCATGTCGTGCAGGCGACGCGAGACTCCAACCGTAAAGTGGGCCTGTAAGAGAGTAAGCTAGTTGACGGACTTTTGTTTTAAGGTTACCAAGGCACCAATGCAATGCTTATCTCACCCCCCCTAAATAATACACTAAAAAGCAGCTTGATAGGACAATCTAATCAATAATAGATAGTTATTGAATATCCTGATAAGATATGTGTCGTTATGACTGATTCACTTTGTAGTAATTTTCATCACAGTAGTAGGACCTAAAGCGCGCTACGGTCTTTCAAGCTTTATCTCATGTTGCAGTATTGGTTTGGCAGTTCAGTTCATTTTTTACTTCGGTTAGGTTGGTTAGGTTGTTTGATTTTTTTGAACTTTAACGTCTCTTTTCAACTACAAGGTTATATCAGAGACGGAGCTTGGGACAATTTAAAGCGTGCTGCCCCACAGTGATGTAAGAGCGCTTGCATACACCATTACCCCGTCAAATTATCCTGACACCGGGCCGACCAGTTAGCACTAAATCCATAATGCCAGACACTAGGCGGATCAGCTGCTAATACCAATTTTACAGTCCTTGGTTTGACTCGGCCGGGATCGAACCACGCACCTCCCGATCTCTGAGCGAGTGTCTTACCGCTAGGCCACAGAGCCGGCAGAAAAATGGTTTTATGTTTTTCTTTCAGGTATATATTTGGTAGCCTAATATCGAACATTTTTTTTTGCTACAGGCATAGATCATTTTGTTTTGAAAGGGTTTGATTTCTCTTGTAATTTAATTTCTTAGAAATTAGCTTTTTGGTGTAACATTGAACCCTTCACGAAAGCGACCGATTCCTGTATAGCCTAGACAAGAGGCAGTGAACCTGCCAATAACTTCTAGTGTGGGATGGTCTTTAATGCACACTCGACCTCTATTTGCCACGCATATTGCACCTCTGCAGATTTCGGATTACCTTGCCGGATTAGTCTGGCAGTGTTTACAGATTATCCCTGCTGTGCCTGATAGATTTTATACCTGTACCGCCCGATCCTTTGTAGTCTTATTGGAACAAGAGTACCTAGGCACTGAAATCGCAATGTCACGCAAGGTGTGCACACATAAGGGATTAATTTAGTTTTCCCCGAAAATTGATCGCAATCGATTTGGACAGTAGTGTACACACTTAACTTTTATTATAATTTACACGTAAAATCCGCACAGCGAAGGAGGTGGGGCGGTGAAAGGCGGTGTTTGTTGCACAGGTTTGATCAAAGGGCTAGTTCACGCACTTTTGTTTTAAGGTTACCAAGGCACCAATGCAACGCTTATCACATACAGATAAAAAATACAAACTAGCAGCTTGATATGACCAACTAATCAGTTATTGATAATTATAATTGAGCATTCCGATAATATCTAATTCACTTTATAGTAGTTTTCCTCACAATAGTAACACCAAAAGACTGCTACTGTCTTTCTTCTAAATGATAAAAAAAAATAACTGACTCTAAAATTGCGAGTTAAAAAAACACACAGGAAAGGGGGTAAGTCTTAAAAATATTAATCTCAATGTCCTGTGATCCTGTCACAACGCAGGAATAATTTTGTTTTTGTACAAACCCCTTTAGAAAAGAATCAGACAAAAGAAAAAATGAACGCTCGGGCATGTCGTGTCATGAATTGTGCGTTTCAGATTTGGGAGTCTTTGACTAAACAATTTAGTCTATACTTCTGACCCATCCCACCCCCTTAATCTCTTCCAACTGTTTTATTGTATTTCCTAAATCCTTCTCCGCTCTGTCCTTTTGCTTTTTCTTCTCATTTTTTTTTCTTTCTGTCTATCTGCCTGCCAATAATGAAATAAAGTAATCATCTTATCAGTGGTAGAAAGGATAAAGAGAGCTCTTGTTAGAATTAATATGACAACCTATGGTGAGAGCTATCTTAGTTATTAACCTTACATTATCAAAATAAAGCAGTATGCCTATCATTAAAAAAAATTTAGTGCGTGCTCTCTAAAATCATCATGTATCTTGATACACAAATATGCAATGTTTTAAAATGCATTACTTTTACATGGAAAAATATCCTTATAATAGAAATGTAAAAGGCGGTTGTTTTTGTTTAAAGGCTTAAAGAGAAAAAGTTTCTGCATTTATCTTTTTAGTGGTTAAAATGTTTTTTTTTTCAAAGAATATGTTTCATTAATCTATATAATGACCACAATGTTCTAAGCGGTATCAAATGATTATCATATGATGGAGTTGATAGAAAACGTGAGTGGTACAACAGCATCAAAAGAATAGGAAACCAACCAAAACTTTAGTGAGCCCATAATGCTAGGAAAAGGTTCTAGAAAACCAATGGAGCACGAGGTAGAAATAATATTAAAAAAAAACAGTTACCCCCCCCCCCCCCCCCCATCGAAGATTCAATGTAACTCTGTGAAGCTTTTCCAAGGAGCGCCAGGTAAAAAACTTACCTTTTATTAATTGCATTCTAAAAACATAAAACAGAACTTTGTAACGCAACCATTTTTAAGGGTATTTATGAAATGCTCTTGGATCAAAACAGATAGATAAAAGAAAACGTTTTTCATCATTACGAGAAATAGATAGGGCATACTATACGTGTACTGCATATGTTATCACATCTAGGCTAAATAACAAAATAATGATACATAAAACTACAATGCGTTATTATGAGGTTTGAAATAATAATTATTTTGAAATACAAACAGGTATCGAATATTAAAAATACGTTAAAAGGAAATTGGCCAAACATTACAATAAATTCAAGTAGTAAAACATAAACTGAACTATGTAAAATGCCCAAAAAGAAACATAAGGAGCCAGCACTTGCCTTTGCACCAGGGTTGGAAAACGTGGTCTGGTCAGGTCCTAGTTCTGGTTCTCGTGACTTTCTGTTTTTGCACTTGGGGCGAGCTTGAAACAAGAAGTTATAGCCAACAAGCACTTGTTATAAAATATGTATCGGTTCACTGCTTGCACGGATAAAAATACGTTTAGCGACCGACTAGTTCGCAGACAGTCTAGAACAACGGAGCGTCTGTTAACTACAGTTAGAGGTAAAGCAAGGTGAGTGCTGGAGCGTCGATCTATCGGTCTGTCGCCCGTCGCTTGATAGGGTGCTAGCTGGGCTCGGTCAGAATCGGTCTACTATCGGCACGAGACGAGTGGATGTCTGGTTATTATCGCCGGTCTCGTGAATTGTTTGTTTGGTTGCTGTCCTAGCGACATAAGAACAATGCCACACCAACACACCTCACCAGGTGGATGGGCAGGACTCGGAAACTTTCCGTCACAAAACAGGAGAGCAGCGTTAGAGATTGGGAAGGAGGGTGGTTGGGTAAGGAGAAGGAGAGCGTTTGGAACCTTTCTGGCAGTTGCTCACTAAATGTTTCACAAAAAACTGTATGACCCCTTTATTTCTCTTCTTATTTTTCTCCATCCCCTTTTCCAGTCTCCCTACATCCTCTGTCTCCCTCTCTCTGTCTGTCTGTCTCTCTCTCTCACTCTGTCATTGAGTTTGACCTCACCACCCGCTATGAAAGAGTCATGCTACCGTAGCCCTCGTAATTTTCTGTCCTTTGTTCTTTGTTCATCAACCCTCTCACCATCCCTGAGTGACAATGCCAAGATTTCAGCCGTGACTCTTTACAGCGCAAACTCATTCTAGCCAGCAGTGGCAATTGCTCTAGGGCCATTACATAAAAGATGCAACACCACCTACTAGTTCCCTGGTTGCCTTTGCCTTCTTTCCATTGTGGTTGACCCTTCTCTGTCTGTACACTAGTATTATCATACCCTAATTCATAAAATTCCGTCAACAATACTTCTTCCTCCTCTTAATTTTTTACCAATACACTTAAGCATAGTACTTGCCTCAATATGCGCGTGAAAATGTGACGCTTGAAGATAATGAAATTTATAGCTCCTTTGCTGTAAACAAGGAATCCCTTCCTGTTAAACCAGAACTATAATTCAGTTGAATGGAAGTTTATGAAGAATACAATTTTGTCTTTTAAGCACCTTGCATTTAGCATTAGTTTACAATGGCTATACCTATCATTTTTTGTTTCCCATCAAGCCCTTATTGCAATTACTCCGGGATGGCAAGGGTCTTTAAAAGGAATGTGATCTAGATTTCAACGTACTTACACGTGAGTACAGATCACGTGTGGGTTTGAAGTGGAACGAGCGATGTTCGCCTTAACCCAGCAATTTCATTTTGTTTTACTTTTGTCTCGTGGCATTTTTTTCAGACTCGTGACAATCAAAGCGAGACGACTACACACACCCTTTTTAAGAAACAACTACAAACACCCAGTGAGTATGTTAAGAAACAACTACAATCACCCAGTGAGCATAAAACGGCAACACACACCTGCACCAAGTGAGCATGTTAAAAAACGAATACCGATACGCACACCCAGTGAGCACCTTGTTAAGAAACGACTACACACACTCAATGAGCACCTTAATGACAAACGGCTACGCACACTCAATGAGCACCTTAATGACAAATGACTACACACACTCAATGAGCACCTTAATGACAAACGACTACACACACTCAATGAGCACCTTAATGACAAACGGCTACGCACACACACTGATCCCTTTATTAAGAAACGATTACGCGCACACAGTGAGGACCTTATTAAGAAACGACTACCCACACCCAGTGAGCACCATATTAAGAAACGACTACCCACACACAATGATCCCCTAATTAAGAAACGATTACGCGCACACAGTGAGGACCTAATTAAGAAACGACTACGCACACCCAGTGAGCACCTTATTAAGAAACGACTACGTGCACACAGTGAGCACCTTGTTAAGAAACGACTAAGCACACCCAGTGAGCACCTTATTAAGAAACGACTACGCACACCCAGTGAGCACCTTATTAAGAAACGACTACGTGCACACAGTGAGCACCTTATTAAGAAACGACTACGCACACCCAGTAAGCACCGTATTGACAAACAACTACTTGCACACAGTGAGCACCCTAATTAGAAACGACCACGCACACCTAATTTACGATTGTCATGAAAAGTATATTTTAAGCTTGCGGTTAAGAAATGCAAGGGCAAAGTTCAAAGACTTTCGGGCTTTCATGATTCTAGTTATGCAATTGTATCCTATTTACATTTTAAAGGCACGCACTGGTGATTTCACTTAAATGATTTAATCACCATCAAGTGCTGTACAGTGAGGCATCCTTCCTCACTTCTGAATCCCTCGTTGCTCCCATAGTCTTCATCACCTCTCAAGTAACAAGCTAGTTCACCAATCCATGTAATATTTTCTCTCGTTGTCTACGCGTACTACGTTTCCCATTGAGTACTCCTGTTGTCCAAAGACGTTTATGTATTTCCAATCTTACCATAATTATGTCCAAAAACAATTACCTGGTGTATGGGAATTTTGTTTATGAGTGATCTTTTTTTTGTGCTTTCATCAGGAATGTTTTTTCTTTGATTTCCATGCCATCCACGATTTTATCAAGAGCATTTCTCATTTAAGTTGCCATCAATACTTTTATGTCTTTTTTTATATTGTCCACGTTTCATATCCATCTCGTACATTAGGATACGTTCATAAAGCAATGAAGAGCTGTTTGTCTTGTTCGGATGAAGACGTTTTTATTTGTTAGAACTGTTCTTGTTTTCTAGGCCATTAAACTTATGCTATTGATGATATTTCTGTTGGTTTTTTAACTTAAGATTCAGGTTTCTAGGTATTTAAATTGCTCTCACTGTTTTAGTTTGATCAGTAATGTTTGTTTTTGGTGGTACCTGATTCCAACTGAAAACCATCACTTCTGTCCTGCTAATAATTGATTCCAGTCCAGTGTTTCTGCTTTCTTTTTCATCGATGTTCAACAGCCCTCGCATGTCTCCTTCGTTTTCCTCGATAAGTACCCTGTCGTCAACATATATGAGTTTGTATGTTGTGCCTTCCAACTTCAATACCTGGATTTACTTCATGGTTTCTTATGAAGATTTCCCTGTACAGGGAAAAAAGGTCCGGACACAGCACACAGAGCCATGCTTGACACCTCGCCTTATGTTTTGAACAATCTTTCAAAAATGTAATCTCTCATTGCCGCTGTTAGTTTTTTAACTATATCCAGTGATTCTAATTGAGAGCAATCTGCAAATAAGGAAAGATGTATATCTATGCTCTATTGACAACTACACCAAAGAATTCGACAAAGTCCGCCACGATGAGTTAATGAAACAACTTATGGCGTTAAGAGATGAAAAAAAATTATGAATGCTTTTATACTGGTTCAATAAAACAAGAGAAACGAAAACGCGATATTGGGTTCACAAAATCTAACTACTGCAACAACACGATAAATTTAAAATGTAGAAACCAAATGTGTGATAAAAAAAAGCTTTACCTAATTGGGAAGAGTTTCTGTCTTGCATTTGTATGAACCCGTTAACTATAAGAAAACGAAAAATTAATATAACTCCAGCCTTGAACTAAACTTGCAGATATAATTATTAAGCTTTTTATTTCGATAGCCGAAAAATACTAGCCTTATCATTAAAGGTCTGCTTGTATTGAAACAGTAGAGCTCACTCAACTTATCAGTGTCAAATTATCTCACCCGGGTTGAGATTAGAACGCAAATTAACGTTCCTTTTAGAAAACTTGCTCTTTGAAGCCAAATGGTTTCAGGCACGGCCGACAATTTTGCGCTGTATTCTCATTCCCGATAACCTACAACCTAAGCCCAATGTATATCATCAAAGAAGAGTTTAAATATAAGAAACGGCTGGACATGTTATACAGGAGGGCAACAATTTTTGTCCACCAAGATACAAATTACATTAAAACAAGATTTATAGTCTGAAGCCTAAAAAAAGGCAAAGCAAGAACAATTAAAGATGAAAACAGGAGATCTTATACAAAAAAATAAAACAACAACAACAAAAAAACCTAAACCCCGATTACAGGTATAGAAAGTAAAATTTATCTAAATCGCAAACAAAAAATTTAGACGATATTAAGGAATATCAGTTGTAAACTGTTAGCTCAGTACAAAACAACTCTCTCTCGCTCACACTGGGATTAGAAGACCTCCAAAAGACTGGGTAGGAAAACACCTAGAGAGGCAATAGAATATGCATCAAAGAAATTTACCAAAAAAAAAAGTAAACTGCTTGAACCGCACAAAATCTTCACGGACCAAATCCTAGAAAGATACCTACTATAGGCCCCCGATTCTGTACTAGTTCGTGCAATCGGCAGAGCCTGAGCCTTGACTCAATGGTTCTGACCTGAATCTACGTCACAACTTTTGAAACACAATCTCTCCCGTATTCCGTCTTGCAGATTGCGCACCCTTTTCAGTAGCACGATAGGTGAAAATATTATGCTGTTCAAATAAAACGCTCTTAAACCACTTTTGTTTCACGATTCGGCACCAATAGGCCGATTTAGGTCAAAACCGTGAAATAGCGGTAAAGAGCAGTCCTTTATTTTAATAAAAAAAAAGTTGGTGGGGAAAAAACAGTGTTAGAAAATTAGTTTTCCCACTCATGATGCTGCGAATTTATTAAACAGAGCGGGGTTATTCTTTAACCATAATATTATCTGCAGTTGCTTTTTCAGTTTTATAAAAAAGCAGAAAAATTAGCATAATTATATTACGGCCAAAACAAGAAAAGCAATATACTCTGTTGCAACAAAACAATGAAAGAAAATACAACAGAGATAAGCAACAAAACAAGATGCATGATGGGGTGTAGAAAAGGTGTAAAAGAAGAAAGAGCTTTAAGAGATTTGAATATTTTGAAAGTACAAGATCTCCAATCCCATAGTGAATTATCATTTTATAATCTTTGACAAGTCATACACCTGTCTTGTCCTTGTTTCAACTCGGGCAATTTCAAATTAAACACTTTGTTGCAGTTTTCAAACTCCTTTTTTTATTTAAACAAGCACCTAAAACCATTTCACATGAAAGCGAACATATTATAAATAAATTGCCCCAAATAGAGAAAGTTTTTCTCGACTTCAAAACAACTCTATGTAATATGTCGGCCATGCTCGCAAAAAACTATTCTATTTTGTATACGAAACACTTTTACCCATAGGAGAGATTATTAAACCTAATCAGAAGTCTTGAGTTAGCTTTAGTTTTTTTGTCAATTTTTATAGTAAGTACACCTAAAGACGATTATGTAAAACTGCTTCTTCACCAATGTAAAAAAAGAAAAATCCAAACTTTTAACTTTATTTTTAATAATTGGAAGTAAATAATCTCTTTCTGGCCCAGACGCTTCAAAGCTTGACATACCACTTCTACAAAAGTGTTTTTTTTTACCTATCAACTTGAATACCCCTTCTATCCAACTGCCTCGATGCGGTTCAATGATTCAAGCTTATGTCTTATCATTCTTGCAATCGATTCATACAAACAAGAAAAAAAAAACAAAAAAAAACAAAATAAAAAAAACAACCTAAATTGGCAGATCGAAGAAATCGATACATTCTTTCATAAGCAAATATCACTGATATCGTCAAGAAAAAAACAAGTTCTGATATGAGTTATCAGCGTATTCAAGTGATTGGAAAAGAAACATTAGCGCAGATGAAACCTCTCAATCCCTAGAATTGTCCATATCTTTACCAAACTTGTTAGAATTCAACCCCAGTTGAAACCCCTTCACAGCCTAATCAATAGTTAATAGATTAATAAAAAAAAATTCCCGACATATATTTTGCATTACGAAAACTTTGTGGAAAGTTAACGCTTAGAAAGAAAATGACATGTGTATAGTAAACTGTAATCTGTTGTATAGAGATGTCACTCTGGCACTGAACTAAATTATCCTTGAAAATAGTTTTCTAACGTTGTGTTGTAAACTTTAGCCAGCAATACTGTTCAAAGCTTCATTCTTTGAGCCTTTTATTTGTTTTGCATTTTCTTCATCGCTGCTATAAGATGCCTCCTAAAGATATTACTGGTATTCTGATCATAACCTTTTTCTATTAAAAAAGCTAAAGAGATAATTCAGGACGAACCACACACATTAAATACAGAATATGCAAAATCTGGAACATCAGGAAGATTCCTGACTCTAGGAACAAAAACAGAAAGACGAAGAAATTCTTTTATTCTATTAACAGCTAGAAGGCTAGCTACTTTATAAAAGCTATCATATTTATGACTACTGAATTGCAATAATTACGTGGTTGACACTTGTGTGCCACAAGATATGTGAAAGAGAGAGAGATAGATGGAGAGAGAGAGAGAGAGAGAGAGAGAGAGAGAGAGGAGAAAAAAAATTGGAGAGACAGAGGACGGGAGTTAGGAAGCGACTTAAAAATGATTTAATGTTGTAATAAATGATTTGTTAGACATAATTGCGCCAAATCTTACTTTGTATGGCTGGGTGTATCTTTATCTTTTTTCATACGTAACTTTCTGTCATGCCGTGCCAAATTTCCCAAGAGGGTCAATAAAGTTCATTAATTCATTAAAATTTTCCCAGTCTGATGTTGGTTTTAGTTGAACAACGAAGCTTTTCTAGAAAAGCCCCGCCTTCTAATTCTCTTGTAATTCCCCCCTTTCTACTGCTTTTTGTTAACCCCAACAATCACCTTTTTATATAAAGTTATTGAGCTTGTGTCGAGTTATAGGGCATCTTTGGTTAAAATTAAACTTGAGATAGAGAAAAAAAACGGTAGAGAGAGAAGGTAAGGACATAAACAGACAAAGATAAGCGTTGAGGGAGAGAGAGAGAGAGAGAGAGAGAGAGAGAGAGAGAGAGAGAGATCCAAATCTGCACTATGTAACCTAATGCACCCAATTACTTGACACAATGTATACTTGGCGACAGCACAGGCACTTTCACTGCCCCTTCTGTAATCACTATCAACATGGCACAATGGGCCCTCTCTTTGGACCCCGTACATAGATTTGTCCATGCTTTGGTGTCACATTGTTGGTACCAGCTTTTTATTAAGTGCCTCGACCTTTCTACTGAACAACAGGAGAATCTGCCGATATTATCCTCATTATGAATCAGGTCTTGAGAATTGGTCTAGATTTTCTTGATTTACGAAGTCTTTTCCAACGGGTAGTTTTTGGTCTTCAGTGGCACCCCAGGGTGGTAAATTTGTTGCCTACCTTTTGAAGTACCGTACTCTTTATAGCTAGGTCCTTATGATTGCCAGAGGATGTAAAGCGTAGACTTATTGGACATCAAGTGCCAGGGACGTTTATTGTCTCCTCAGGTACTTTGCGGGTGGCTTGTGCCTTATCTTTCACGTTCACCTTATGAGCCTTATATCTATCTATCTATCTATCTATCTATCTATCTATCTATCTATCTATCTATCTATCTATCTATCTATCTATCTATCTATCAATTTGTTTACCTGTTTGAACAATACGGCAAAAACAAGACCTCACTAAAAACACGGCAGATTACACATAATTATTGTGTATCAAGATGATAAACCATATAACTTTATTGTACTGTCTATCTATCTATCTATCTATCTATCTATCTATCTATCTATCTATCTATCTATCTATCTATCTATCTATCTGTCTGTCTGTCTGTCTGTCTACCTATCTATCTACCTATCTATCTATCTATAAATATCTTCCCCTCACTTTTTAGAACCAGTGATACGACAGTTGTATAATTTTATTACATCTCTGTCAGACTATACCTCGAGATTATGGCAGATTGTTTGAAAAGCACACTTCATCGCCTATACGTTAATCAGTTGATTATTTTGATTATTTCCATTGTGGTTTATTTAATCAACTGCCTCATACAAATGCGAAGAACGATTTCATAATTCTAAAAAGAAGGTTGGTTTCCCTTTTTTTTACACTTTATTACATGAATGATGTTATCTTATCTGTACAGTTTTCAATAGATAAAAATGGGTTAGTTTGACCCTTTTTAGACATGATTGTAGTCATCATTGGCTAGCCTACATTTTATTCAAATACTCTAGAATCAATTTAAATTATCTGCTGTTCACCATGTTTTTTAACCTGTAGACCTCAAGTTCAAACCATCTCTTCAACTTCACATTATTACCCCAAATCAGTAAAGATTTACAATTTTGACCCATGATCTATATCTAACAAAGATTTACAATTTTGACCCACGATCTATATCTATACCTTATCGGTTCACTCAACATGTTTCTTGCTAGGCCACTCGCATGAATGGAAGAGGGTATGTCAAGCAATATTCAATATTCTGATAGATGTAACGAGAGAGAGAGAGAGAGAGAGAGAGAGAGAGAGAGAGAGAGAGAGAGAGAGAGAGAGAGAGCGAGCCAGGAATCATCCTGTTCACTTCCTCTCTCATGAAATTTTGATGAGATTTAAGCTACACCTCTTACTTCCATGACGTAACCTATCCCATTGATTACAGCTTCCGGGCCTTTACGAAGGTCAAGAAAATATCCACGTGTTTAACTCTCTCAGGCATGCACTGAGATATTTATATTGCAAAACAGGTTCGGAGATCACGGACAAAACTCCCAGGGACTTATTGATCTTAAATATAGTAAGTAGATAAAAATATGCACTATAGCTATTGTTATCTCCGTATTTATCTCTTGTCACTATCACGAATTCACTCGCCAAAGGG
>BMAT01009997.1:88536-99928 GCA_019649035.1 Elysia marginata | reverse complement strand
TGTACAGTAATGTTCCTTTCTCTCACGGCCTACAGGAAAACACCATAAAGAGCAGCATTCTGGTGTTGCACATGCTGATCTCAGCCTGCTTCGCGGGGGCTGTTGTTTATTTCCTACTGCGTAAACCTGTGGAATACATCACATCTGGAGAAACTCGAAACGAAGCAAGTTCCGACCAAGAGTATGCTCTAGTCGGGTGAAATCTGACAACCATTCGATGGCATAAATGAAAGTACAAAAGTATTGCTATTTGTTATGACACATAAAACTGGATGATACGTAGAATTGGTTCGATGAAAAATGTTGCCAGATTCGGAAAAATAGTGTGTTCTAGCGACAATACATGTAAACGGTCTTACAACTGAGAATTTGATGCTGAAAAAGTAGGTGGCATAAAAATGTAGAAGGGCACGAAGGAGGGCAGTTGCGATAATATTATTACAGATGGACAGTTGTGGTAATTTTAGATGAATACATAAGTTGACAGTTACGATAATTATAGATCGATATATGAATGGGCATTTACAATGCTGTGATGCTGGATGAACAGTTACGATAAAAATGGACAAATACGATAACTATTGATGGATATATAGTTGGAAAATTACGGATACGATTGTCAGATCGATTCGAGCTGACCCTTACATATCAAAACAGTGACATGATTTTTTAATGATTGTCATGCATGGACCTATGCTGCTCATGGATTTTTCTTTGAGTTGAGCATATAATTTTCAAGATCTTTTATATGATTTATAAGAAATCATTCATGGCTTTCTTTTATGTAAATATTTTCACAATTTCTCGTAAATGTAAAACTGCCTCTACTGTTCTTCATTTTTTTTCTTTATATGAAGTTTCGGGATCAGATTTCATGACAGAGACGTCGAGATGCATTTTGGCCTATTCTGTCATTCGGCAATTTACCAAGAAAGGGAAAAAGTAACAACGAACTTACAATAATAAAATTGCTCGCGTTTGTTTAAAGCTAGATTAAGATGACCGCACGACCAGCAAAAATAGGTTCACTTCTTCCATTTAACGTCAGAGTTTAAGTTCTTTTTTCCAAAACATAATTTTTTGGGATGATTTTGTAGGACTTAAAATATTCCTCAATTGTAAAATATTTTATGAAGCCGAGAAAAACTTTCAATGTTGTTTATATACAATATACTTTCAATTAAAGCTGCAAGAGAAGACAGACAAGTCAAATTGACTCATTTTTTTAAAAACTAAGAAAGTATTTTCAGGTACAAAACTTCTTACACCTCCTAGTGATTCGTTTATTTTAGGCCTGAGCATCACCTTTGAAGCTTATTGAGAGAATCTCTATTAACTATTAGCATGTACAATAAACATAAATTATTGGAGAAGTAAGCCTTTAGTACTTCTTTATTTTACTTTTTAAATTTGCCATTATTTTAACTATGGAAAAATAACTTAGAAATCTCAGTATAATTCTACAGCAAAAGTATTTTGGAAAAGTACAATCATGAAACAAACATTCTTTTTAAACTGCTTTCATTATACCGCTTTTATAATTTAACAACTATACAGATTCACACTAAGAACATTAAACCCCTATTAACTAGCAAAATTATGCAAGTTAGTAGCTGAGTGATTTATAAATATCACAGAATATCAAAATGTGTCAACTCGACTGCATCATCTCATAATGTTTTTATGGCTAAAATTCTATTATACATGTAACATATCTTGATTAGTTTTGACTATAGTATACAACTAAAATTATATTTTGTTTTAACAAAAGTATTCATATACTTTTATCAAAAATGTTCATATACTTTTATTGTCAAAAATATTTAAATAAAGCATCAGTGATTGTATACAGTGCATTTTTACTTACTGCACGACAATCAATGGCTGTCAGTTCTCTCTGATTCCTAAAAAGAAATCTAAGAGTATTTTTTGGTTCTGTTTGTATTTACTGTATAAACTGGATACGTAATAACAGAACTTTATTGATTTCTTAACTTTAGGGAAGTGTTGAATTTCAAAACTACAATAAGGTTATGAAATTCAGCTTCAAAAAAAAAAAAAAAACAGGATCAAAGAGACATAGTAACGGCTTCGATGTCGGCAATGTCAGATGTACAAGTTGTTTCCCTTGCTAAAATTTGAGCTTGCACTTTTTCGGATAGTTCCATCTACATTTTATTTACTGCATTTTGTTTGCTATTTTAGTATTAGATAGAAATGTTGAATATGGTATACAAAAATTCTAACAATGAGTGACCTTAGCTTCAATCGTTTCTTTTTTTTTTTTAGTCATTCCTCCTTTTTATTAATCTTTGCGTACTGGACAATCATTGATTTTTACCTATGTCTTCACTGCCCTCTACACATATGATTTTCATAAGCATGTGTTTCAATTACTCTATGCCTTAACTTGTGTTTTAATTACTTACTGCCTTTTGGATGAGGGTTATTTTTCTACAAGCCCATAATAATAAAAAATTCTTTTCCTATTGATCTTGCCTTTACCTGAAGTTGATATAATCGTCTTCTAAGCAAAAATTTATCTTCTTGAGAAAAAAAATTGTCACAACAAAGTAGGTTGCAATGTATAGACTTGGAGTAAAAATCTTGGTGTAGCTAAACGATGAGATAAGGAATAAGGGTACCGACCACCATTCAGAAAATAACAATAGTAGAGGAAAACAGAGTAATTGGAAAAGAGTAACATGGATTGAAGAGACAACAAAAATATATTAATAAACACAAGGAATACCCTTTACTAAAAGTTTGATTTTAAGGAGAGATGTTAAAAAATTTGGTACATATTTACATGTATGTGTAAATACATGTATGTGTCTTAACTCTATAACAATGGTCGGACGCTGAGGGTGCACCATTTTATATCCACGGATGGAAGCTGCCAGCGATGTATAGTCATAACTAAGAAGGGGAGAAAGACGATCTACGAATAAAACTATGAAATAGTTCGACCCTGGATGTTGATTACAGTAGTCTAAGTAGATTGAACTTCCAAGAGAAGCTATAATTAACTCTTTTAGCGATATTTGCAGCGACCTAGAAGTTACAACCGCACATGTAGATCTAGGCTAGGTCTAGACCTAGAAAAATCACGCGCAGAAGTAGGAGATAATTACATGTTTAAAGAGTTAAGCATATTTGGTGAACCAAAATTCGAAGCATTTTGAACTAGGCTACTCAAAGGCAAAATATTTTTTTTAATAAATCAAAGAACAAGGCTGATAAAAATTCTGCTTCCACTGATAGACATCAGAGACACACAAACGTTTATTTTTTTAATCTCCTACACAATAAAAGTAGCTTTTGGCAGGCAAGACAGAACCAGTACACATCAAATGCCAAAACTAAAAACATAATATTCCAGCTATTTCTACCTAAGTAAAACATTGTGGTTTGACTTGTTGAAATCAAGAATGACCTCAACTCAATGAAGACAGAGGTTTGCAACAGGCTGAAGCAATGAGAAATGTGCTATTTTAGAGTATTTTTAAAATATGCATGTGACTGTTTATTTATATATGTGACCAAACAAGGTAAATACAGGCTTATGTCAAAATTTGGACATTTGGAATTTTTTAGTACAATGAGAACGCCTCATATATGTACTTAAATTAGAAAAAAAATCATTACTCTAATTTTACTAGAACCTGAGATATTTGATTTATAAGCCAACTTATCTAAAAGTGTTTTATCATTTTTAGCAGCCATTTCCTGTATTTGACCCAGTTTGATATAAGCCTGATTTCATCCCGTCGCGTCACATATTGCTTTGATAAACATAATTATATTACTTTGTGAAGAAGAAAAAGAGTTTTGCTATTGCTTCAGACCAGTCATAATTTACTCCAATATTGCTTATGGTCGTGAAAGTCTGCCACACTATCATAATAATGTTGACACCCAAAGACACTTGTGTTTGTGGTGTTGCTATTGAGTTAATTTATGCTCTTGGAAACAAATGTATCAATTACAATAGTTAACTTCTAAGAGATAAGTACAATATGTTTGCATAGCACCAACCCAGCTAATATAATCCAATACAGTAAAAAAATTATAAGCTCTATTTTTATACAAAAGTAAAGTAAGGAGCCTTTTTATACAGTGCCTAATCCACAAATAACCTCTAAGCACTTTATCAGAGTTCCCCAACAGGCATTTACCAACCATATCACCTTCTGAACTCACAGAGGAGCAGCAAATAAAGTGCATCACTCTAGCACACTGACAAGATCTTTCATTGCCTATAGGCGGTACTACTTAAACGATGAATGAGGCGTACAAATATGTGTACATAGCCTTTCTCAAGGACTAAACACTAACCTGCCAAAAGCAGGGTTTGAGCCCTGGACTTCTCACTCAAAAGTCGAGCATCTACCACTAGATCATGACGCCACAAAAGTGATTTTAGGAATGGTAGAGAAGTTCTTATACAGCTATAAATAAAGGTAAATTTACAAATGAACCATTCAATTTTAATTCATGTAAAAAGGAGTGCAGGCTTTGTTCAGTGGAATTCTCTTAAAATAAACCCTTCTGGGCCCAAAGAAAAAGTTTTTTTCTTCATCCAAAGTTTATATTAAGCTGTATCATTATGAAGAAAAAAAGGAAAGGGACCAAAAACCTAGTTTATTTTAGTTCAGAGTTCATCTTAAACAGGGTTTATCTTAAGCTGATTCAGCTGTATTCTGCCGGCACATCGGCTGAAACAAAGCCACCAAAAGTCATACTAAGTTAAAAATCAGCTGAAAAGCATTGAGCAATTGAAACAATCACATTAAATAAAAATGTATAGGAAACCTTTTTGAGCACCATGGTATACTGCAAAGAGAAAAGTATTATTATCAGATTGAGACATTTTTCTTAGCTCTCAATTTAATTAAAACAAAACACATTTCAAAAAAGGACATTGCTGATTCAAGTATAACTGCTTTTTTTATTTCTATATTTCCTAAAGATTTCACAGCTGGGAGTTTTTTCGATTGTTAATTTTCTGGATCAGATATGGTTTAAAAGAATATTTTGTTTGACAGAATAAACATTGCACTGTGCAGTTCTTATAAAGAGCAGAAGGGAAAAGATCAATTATCATTTATAAATTAGTTTCTTGACCAGCCCTGACTAATTGCATGTAAGAAATTTGAATTTGGTAAAAAGCTATTAAAAAGTCAGGATGTTTGTCTTTATCTAAAATTTGTACATATCAAAACAAATTATGTAATACATAGTGCAATCTGTAAGTTCTAGATAATTTCAACGAGACAGCGTGACCACTAGAAAGATGCTTGGAGAAATGATGAAGGCTAGTCTAGGCTAGATGTAAAGACATAGGGATGGAGTGCGTGAGTATGCATGGGTGTGTGCATGAAAATATTGCATGCGCCCAACATTAAATTTGTTGGAATGGCGTGGCAAAACTGTGAGGAGTGGGAGAATCATTTCCTATGTCCAGCCCTCCCCCTTCTCCCCCCTTGCCAGGCCAGGGGGCACTGAGGCAGGTGAGCATGTGCTATATGCAGTGTCTTGAATCATGAATGTGAACAAAGATTGCCCACCCACCCACCTACACTTTTCTCTTTGTACTTGAAAGACACCTTGGGGTATCTCTATCTCTTTTCATCTGGCCACGAGGCGTTGAATTTAAGCGAAAATAGATCAGAGGCAGTTGACTTAACACAAAATAAACTCACTCAAATAAAGAAGAAAAAGAACGGGATCAAAGCAATGTGTTGACTTTAACCGAGAGTTGACTTCAAGTGAGTTGACTTCTAGTGGATTCCATTGTATTTATATTTAGTTTTTTAATTTTTTAATTTTAAAAACTTTTAGTGCACTTAAAGCATACAAAAATTTTATCCAAGTAACTCAATGGCGCAAACAGTCTATATCTACAAATAATCTTATACTTGTATTCTTTCATATGCAAATGTATTGATTTTTTTAAAGTTTCCAAGTTTTTTCCGTAGTTTCTAAACTGATAATGTAGACATTTCTCAATTATTCTGATTTTTTAATCATGATTTGTATTCCCAATTTATTTTTAGACATTGTAGCATCGTAGAACATAACTGAGTAGGTATGATTGGCACATTATTAGTGAAAATTAATAGTAATAATAATACTAGTAACAATATCAAAACAGCAATGCCTTTGGATGTGAAGATTTCATTTGGAATTGTACCAAGACATTTGTCCTTGCTACTCAAGCATACTTTTATGCAGCAATTCAATGTTGCATGTTCATAGTTATAATTAACTACCTGCATGAAATTTAAGCACACAAACAGAACATGGTTGAAATAATAAGAAAAGGATCTATGCATGTTGTAAAATATCAAACATACCATAAACTAAGAAGTTTAAAATATAAACATTTTGATCCATAATAGTATACCCATTGTTAAATATATAAAATTTGA
Organism: Elysia marginata; assembly: GCA_019649035.1. Classification (NCBI taxonomy): domain Eukaryota; kingdom Metazoa; phylum Mollusca; class Gastropoda; family Plakobranchidae; genus Elysia; species Elysia marginata. The sequence goes on along the minus strand of BMAT01009997.1, from coordinate 93,494 downwards.
AAGACTATTTTACTGGATAAAATTCTTTTACAACCTACAATATATGAAAATATTTGAGCAAAACATATCTTTCTCTTGAAAAAATTTGTAGATATCTTCAAGATTTGTTTTACTCAATCTGAGAAAATTATAGTTCTTCAACAGCATTTAATAAAATGTCTCCTGTCCAGACTATTCTTTCAAAAATTTTTGTTGTTGCAATGCAATGATTAGTTAATACAAAGGCTAAATAAAAATTGAAAGATATGGAAGATTTATTTTAGCATTACAATATTTTTTTTAAAGACAAAATTTGCCCTGATGACATGATGACAAAGTTTCATCTCAAATGGGCCAGCTTAAAAGTTTTGTCACCAGACTGTTAAAAAAGATCATTTTAATCGTCAGAAACCAGCAAAGGATAGGTAAAATTACTTGAATTCCTTAACGCAACAAAGAAAACGGCTTTATAAGTAGCATGCTGTGAATTTTGCCAAAAACTGGAGTTAGAACCCTGTCATTCTCAAAGTATGGAAAGTAAGCATAAAACTAGCATTACATTTTTCTTGGCCACACAACAGTTGTGTAGAGCTGCTTTCCACTGCCATTGACAAAGGTGACAGTCATGTTAAGTGCAGTGACTTCAGAGTACATGAACCCGCCATAGGAGAAAAGCCCACCATAATGGAAGAGAGAGGAGCCGGGTGGAACTGATTTCTCATGAAGGGCAAAAGGATCCACAGTGTTTGCCATGCCTGAGACAAAGAAATCCAGGGATCTGCCAGTCTTTGTCCTGGTCCGTATATGCTGAGGAAAATGCAATTTAACATTTTAAAGATGTAAAGAGAGGTAGAAATGACAGCAGAGAAAGTTGAGGGGAGAAAGGGTTTTAAAAAAGAAGAAAGTGGGAGAAAATTAACCTATCACAAGGTTTACTTATTTCTTTAATTACTATAGCCTACATAGCCTATAGACGAAGAAAAAATAAAAAAATTAATAAACCATTTTTATAAAATCTGTGAAAGAAGGCAAACACCCAATTTTTTGTTTGTTTTGAGTTTTATCTCATAATATTAATAGAAAATTATATGTAAGAAAAAGACATTCCTAATTGAATAGAAGAGGAATCTAAATTGTTTTCAGATATAACTGGATGTAAATGGAAACCTTTCATATGGCAAGATAAGTTAAATAGAACTAATTAATGTTACATAGCACAGACTTCAAATCTCAAAACACAAAATAACACGTTTCATGCTTTCAACTCATCTTATTCTTTTAACAACAAAATAAAAAGAAGCTTAACATTGTGACTGATAGAATAAAAGCACCTGAAGGTTATGGTCATGACCACACAAGTGACCATTAGCATTGTATTTTTCCAGCAGTGGAAGTAGTCTATCCACAAGGCATTTAGTGGGTCCATGCGTTGCAGTAGAATACACTGGGTAATGGCCAGCAGTGAAGAGATAGTCAGTTCTGGTCAATGAAAGTAAACATGTCTGATTACACTTTTTTTCACTACTTTGTGTGAAAAATTTAATTAAGTACCATAGAGTTTCATTTTTAGCAGGAGTCTCCTTGTAAACTAGTTCTAGACTTTAAATGAATATTATTTTCAGAAAAGCCTTGCTACAAAACAGAAGAAATAGAAATCAAAAGATGTAAACAAAACATTGATGTAGAAAAAAAAAGGTTGTAAACATTGTGTCAAAGGAAAACAACAAGTTTAAGTAGAAGGAAAAATACCAATACATGTGGTAGTAGTAGTCCTTGGTTCATAGCCATGATATGAATAAAGTTGCAGAATGGTGATAATGGAGACACTTTTGTATCATATTTTTATGTTGCCTAAGATGACAGCATGCTGACTTGTCTTAAAGTTTTAAGAAAAAATGTGTAGGACCAAAACTAAGAGAAAAAAAATAAGTTATTTAAAATTATGCAGTGTAAATTACTTCCTGGTTTGAAGTTGTTTTTCAATGAAATTCCACTGAGCTTCTGCAACCCTTTGGTCCTCAGGTTCTTTTGGTTGAAGTAGGTCGTCATCATTAGAGTGTCCACATAGCAGAACAGTGTCTATGAAAATTATACCAAATCTTCTTTTGCTTTCAGCAAAACTAAACTCCTTGTAGTAATAAAAATCTGGAAAATTCCTGAAAATATTTCAATATTCTTAATTTTGATATCCTTTAGAAATTGGAATAAGAAAATTTTTTTTAATTCACATGCGGTTTTTTTCAAACTAGAAAAAAAGAAAAGCTTAGAATTGTGAACTTAAGGTGTATAACTGAAAGTAAGTCAAATGTAACTAACACATTACTTTAACAATATGTTGCACAATCCTCACAGAAGTGTGCAAGAATGAATTAGAGCTAAAACAAATTTATAAATAATTGTGCTTGTAATGCTTCCATTTTTTCAAAAAAAGTTGCAACACAAAATAAAACTCTTTTCCTTCTTTTGATGAATAAACATGTCGCATTCCTTGAAGACAAAGTATTAAATTGTAATTTTAAAAATTGATAAACTTTTGGCAATAATCGCTCTCACCACACAGGCACAATTATTTCTATTTTTAGATCTACTTGACAATTACGCTCTAGACTTGTATATTATCCTTTTATACCGAATTTTGTTTTACATTTATTTATAAGCTTAGTTCAAATGAAATTGGCTTTTGCGCCCTTTTGCTGTACGAACTAGACTTTTTTCAATAAAAATTCTTTCTTTCTCTGGTACAATTTTTTAAAATCTTAAAACCTTGTGAATTTACTAGTCTCTTAATGTCCTGTATGGTAAAAAATATCTCTAAAATATCAAAGATTCTTGTGACATTTTAAAATGAAGTAGGAAGAAGAAAAACGCAAATTCAATGATTTAAGGCAAATTACCATCTTGGTGACTTTTTGGAGTAAAGAATCTGGGCAGAAACATTCTGCAGGTGATCATGGTTTCCTGCAACGATATACCACGGTATATGCAGAGATTTGGCTGTATAAACTGCTTCAAAGGTTGCCTGCAATGGACGAAAAAAAAATTTAGTTGGGATGCAAAGGAAAAATAAAGTTTTTGTTTGAACTAATGTTTTTTTTTACCAAAAAAGTATTATATATAGGCCCTATATGTATGAAGGCCTATATATTTATATATATATCTTTTTTAAAGAGAATCATGAGAAACTCTCAAGGCTTAAAAATTTAAAAACCAAAATTGGAACAGTGAAAATATCTTTTCAACCAAGCGGAAAATACTCCTATCACCACAGGAAGGAAGCTACAGTGAAATCCTCTTAAGATAAACCCCTCTGGGCCCAAATAAAAAGTTTGTTTTATCAAAAGTTTATATTAAGCAGTATCTTTATTAAGAAAAAAAGGAAATGGACCAAAAAACTAGTTTATCTTAAGCTAGGATTCATCTTAAACAGGCTTAATAAATCTTAAGTGGATTCCACTGTACATAAAAGGAAAAATGTACTCTTTGAAGCAACAAATGAAGCATTTAGATTTATTCCTACTAGATATGAAAAAAAAACCGGCAAGATTAAAAAGTTCAACGTACATTAAATCTCATATCATCTACGTTTGACACTCCTTTCATGTAAAAGTTGTCCCCAAGCTCTAACACAAACTGGGGCGCGTAGATGTCTGCCATCTTGCCCATCTGGGCAGCTGTGCATCTTTCAAAATACGTGCTGAATGGTTCAACTTCCACACCACCCATGTCTCCAATTGTCAAAAACCGCAGGCTGTTGATAGCACTCACACCTAGTTCAGAAAAGAGTAAATTTTTTTTTTAAAAAAAGGTAATTTTTTATTGACTGTTCCATGAATCTATCTAGAAAAAAAATAATAAGAGGAAACCTTGTGGTTTTTTCCTTGACCCAACCCATCACTAAGTGGTTTTTTGTTACATTCTTATCAAAATAAAAAGAAGACCTTCTCTGTCTTATATAAATTGGAAAGGCATTTTCTTGTTTCAGGAATGATGTAGTCTGCAATCATAGAATTGGATGCTATAGAATACCATAAAAGTTTCCTTTGCTTAGCATGTGCATATCTCAATATTTATCAAAAAACCTTTGTAGCATGATACACCGAGTTTGATGTGGGCACCTTTAGTTTGAACCTCTGAGTAATAGAATAATCATTGATAGTTACTAAAAGACCTACAGAAGGATAGTCTATGCCTCTCTGCTTACATCTGAAAAGCAATCAGCTGCAAACAAAATAGAATTTTGAAATGTATAATTTAGTCATGGGACAAGCCCAATTATTGAATCAGATGTTGGAAACTTAAAGTTTGAGAATGCTTAAATTGATGTCGTCTACTAGTGGGAAATAGATCTAGCTAAGGATAAGATAAAATAAAACCATTCAGAAAGACACAATATTAGATCGTATGTTATATAACAATTGCATGGGCTGTGTGGCCTATGATTACAAAGAATTACAACTCACATCCACATCAGTTGTTTCTAATAACATTAAAAGAAAGCAAAAATAGAGATAGATCTAAATAGGCCTGTGAAAATGTAAATGCTGAAGCATATCACAAAATTTTAAATAACCTACACATTGATGTTCATCCATTAAAATAACTGTTCAAATGCTAGGACTAAGTTTCTTGAAGATAACTAGATTTAGATGAAGATTAGATCAGGTTTGAAGTGTGGACGTGTAGCCTAGGTATACTGGATTCTAGAACCTAGATCTAATTATTACCTTTAGAGGTCAGGTTTATACTGAAAGCCAAAATAAATGCCAACACATGCATGCCCATAATTATTGGTCTGGGATACGGTCTGTGTATATTCTTGATTAAGATTTACGGTATTGCTTTTAATGCTTTAGTGTTGCTTCGATGCTGCATCAAACTTATACAGTAAACAAGAAGAAAATTCAGCGACGCCTGTTTCACAGACAAGGAACAGGACCTGTCAAGACCCGAAACCTACGAAGTTAATCTAGCTTTAATCT
>BMAT01009997.1:29334-40275 GCA_019649035.1 Elysia marginata | reverse complement strand
GTTGACTTCAAGCGAGTTGACTTCTCGCGGATTCCACTGTATATTAACCCGGTGGTTAGTTTGTTGTTACTAATGTTATTTGGGTTGGGGCAAAGATTTTCCTGTGTTTTGGGGCATAGGTTGTTCAAAATATTAGTGTGTGGTACGAACTTTTCGAAAGCACAGTCATATTTTTATTTGCTCGTATACAATTCTCTCGCGATGGAACGGTGCTTTGGCCTATTATATACATGTACTGTAGACAGTAAACTATCTACACAGGTCGAGTTTGGAGTCCGCTAGTCTCCACCTATCTGAATGAAGAAGATCACGACACGATGTCGGAGACACGATCCGTTGAGAATTACGGAGGGTCCAGTTCCAAGTTGTGGAAGAGAGGAAAAGAAGATGCTGAAGATACATCAGGTGAAAACTGAAATCGCTGTCAACGTAAAAAAAAAAGTAATATAATTCTAAATTAAATTTTTTAGCTGGTTTTGTGAATTTATTCCTGAGACCAGTGTGAATAAAAAAAAGAGTATGCACTTTGGGGTAATCCTTTTCTGGAAAAGAAGACTTTCGAAATAAATACTGTAACATATTCTTGTCCACATGTAGTGCTTTAATAGAGGGGGCATTTATATTCACGGGTTTACCTTGAAGGATAGTTTTTTTAATTACTATTGAAAGACTTCTAATATAATTATGCCTTTTCTTTAAGATGCTGCCAATATCAATGTGCGAATGGTAGTTTAAGCTTTACTTTAGTCTAAATACGAAAGCTTTTTGTTTCATTCAAAATACATGTATAATGTTCATTGTTTATGGCTTGTTTTTTTTTTTTTTTCATTGTTTAGGTTACATTGTTTTGTTGTTGTTCTTTGAACCAGACGGTTCAAGCCACGCCCAAAAGATCGAGGATGTGGTAGACTGGCGCGAGGTGGTCAAGCGCTATCTTGCCATGCGCGGAAGCAAGGACGTGGAGAGTGAGGACACTTCCGGATCTGTAGACAGAATGGATGCCTTGGATGATCTCAGAGTATTAGGTGGCGACAAGGGCGCAATGGCTATGTCATGATTTCTAATTCATCGGTTTTTCAAAAGAGTCGTTAAACATGGTGATTTTGCTCTTGATACCAGTCTGTGAATATCCAGAAATGCTGCTGGACGACAAGCAATTAATGCTGTGTTCCTGTTTCTTGTGTATATAGGCAGAAACTTGTAGAATTATGGTGTATTAACTCGTTTACTATTTCACATGCCAGAAGACTGTACTCCTGCATAAAATTTAAAAAAATGCTTTGCTACTAGTACTATTGGAACAATATCTTCTCTTCCATTTATTAATTTCTTCATACTTGGAAACTCGCCTTCAAGTTGAAGGATTCAATATGTACATAAAGTCACTCACTAGGGTTCATCTATTATAAATGCATTTCTATTCATGTGGTTGCTTTCTATAGTAATTTTCTAAGTTAAAGAAAGCGGCTTATTTTGAGGTACATGTAATGTATCAGTGTAAATATATCACCTTTTTACTTTGGATTAAACACAGCAAAGGGGTTGTGTACTTCGAGGATAAAACGTTTAAAAATAGCATGGGGGGAAATTGAATCATTTAAAAACTAAAATGGTGACAGTGTAATTTAAGGTGCCGGTACATTATTACATTGTACATAACTGTGAAGAATGCGGCTGTGACTCATTGATTTGACTTGCTTACATATTCACAGTAATTCTCCAACTTTATGTTTTAACACTTTCTAGATAGCTGACGCTTTGAAAGTCTATGAGATGCATACATTATTTTAGAGCAGTGTATTATTGCGATGTTTATGTTCTGTTGAGATTCTCTAAAAGCCCTGTGAGACGCTCTCTTCACATCACAAATTAGGCACTACTGGTGTAATATCTTATAAGCGACTTTCATAAACTTATACAATGTTCTTGTCAACATCATTCTGTTAAAGTAAAACATATATTTGTGTTTGTCTCTTTTCCTTTAGGCGTCATTTTCTTTTTCGTGACTTTTCCGCGTCCCTCAACTTGTGTTCTCCTCAGCATGGATGTTTCCATGCATATATAAAATTACACTGCAAAAGGAATGCACGTTTAAACGTTTTTGCTTTTCTTTGTTGTCGGTTCGAACTTTTTGCTTTCTTTTGCCTGGTTTCAGTGTTAGTTGAGAAAAAAGGGGGCGGGAGTGCGGGGGGATCGGTACACAGGATGAATCAAACGACACGAAGAGCTTTCTTTAAATGTGATTTTGACAACTAGGTCTAGTAGTCTAATAAACTAAATACAAATTAATGCTTTTTCAATTCAAATTCGATGAAAGTTTACTATTATGTACTTTAACACCAATATTCGAAACTCAACTTTTTAATCTCATTTCTATGGAGCAAGTCGAAGTGTGCATAAAGGCCATACAACGCCCGCTTATGCTATTGTAAGGAACCATACAAAACCCCTATGTATCAGTTTTCGTTCACTTTAGTTGTCAAAGCATTATTCTCCTTGCTTCTTTTTTTTTCTTTCTTTCATTTCCCTCTTTCACAAGCTTCTAGTATTTTCTTGTAATGAATTGTATGCCAGATGCCAATACAGCGCCCTCCCCACAAGCCCCACTCTTCCTTTCCAGAACTAATCCCATGGCTGTCAGCACGAACCAGTTTAGTTTGGGCTTACCAATACCAAGAGTTTTGTTGTTTGTTTAGGTTTTATTTTATGAAAGAGGCGTTTTGTACAAAAGCTCAATCTTCTCAACAATTGCATGTGTCCTCTGTGGGACAGTCTACAAACAATTAATGTGTAAATAGCTTTTTATAATCTGTCATCATTTATCATTAATTTCATCCTATTGTATGGAAGAATTTTAGTCGGTTTAGTCTGTCTAGAAACTTCTGGAATTGGTGATTGATATCTAGAGAGTTGTTCAGTTTGGACCCACCCAAGTCCAAAAATATTTTTGTAAATATTGTGCTTTTGAAATCAAGTTGGGTGTTTGGCAAATTTATTCTAGACCTATATTAAGATACGGTATTAAGATACGGCAAATGCTAGTAACAACCATTTAATGCTGAGGATTTGTTGCATACTAATTGGCATGAAAAGGTCTAAACATTGATTCCGATGTTACACTGCTGACATAGCCCATTGCGTATTGTAATCATTAATTTTTTTTATCTCATGAGGCTACTTTAACCGCAGTAAAAATATATACATCATAAACATTTTACGTCTTTTCTTTAGTGCTCCTATTTCTTAAGAAAAATTCTGATACAATATAGAGCAGACCTATACCCAGGTCTGGTAGTTTTTTTTAGCGTCTGATGCTGACAGTGACAGTGAAAAATCATTTCCTCTAAACATGTAACTCATGAGAAAGATTCATTTCAAAGTAGAAGCTACATGAAAAAAAACATGTGTTATAAAAAAAGAAAAAAAAACAAACCTTAAAACAGACAGGATGCTTTTGTTCAACAAAATTTATTAATGAAAGTAAGCAATATTGCCCCCAAAACAACAGCAAGATGTCTTATAACTTTGTAACTAACTGATATTCATGAATAGAGTAAGCCTCAAAACAACTTATGTATTGTATGCCCTACTAGTACTACAGTACAACCTCTAGTGATACATGACAATTCAATGGTACAACAGGTTGTCCAGCAGAAGAATAAATGTAAATGGTTTGTGATATGTCCATCTATATTATTTTATATTATATGTTATCCCAGTTGAGATAAATATGTACCACATTGAACTAACAAAGATACAATTCTATAGATAATTATATAAGGTTAATTAACCCCTTTGATATGAAGATTTTTTTTCCATTGCCATGTCGGGGCTGTTTTTGGGTAAAGAGGGGGTTTATTCATATGATTTTAACATCGCAGAACTCTAGTTCTAATGTTGGATTTTAAATAACTCTGCGTTAAATGTCTCTTTTACGCAGTGAAAAACAAAATATACATTGTACAACTAAGTGCCAAAGGGCACAGCAAAATCAGCCTATCTGAGGACAAAAAATGTGGGTGGTGTTGATATATTGTATTGAAAAATAGGATGTATGGCTTACGCTTTAAGTCACAAAGGGGTTGAACAAATGTGTGCATGAGTTGTGTTCGAATATATGCCTTTCAACATCAAGGTAATATCAGTTATGGTGAAGTTTCAAAATCAAAGTATGGCAACAAAAAAAAAAGTAATAAATAAAAGGTAAAATATAACATGATCACGGGTGCTTTTTCCTCATTTGAACTTTGCTAATGCATACCTTGAACCACCATTACATTCCAGTAGTGAATAGATATAAATATGTTTAAAAGTTAAGATGTGTGATAAGACCAAAGGTCGTTCTCAGAGAAATAGATGCAGTGGAATCCTGAAATAATCAACACCTCGGGAACAGAAAAATGTGTTGACTTTAAGCAAGAGTTGACTTTTAATATTACAAAGATATCAAGAGACTGCAAAACTTTAAGCAAGAGTTTCCTTTAAAGTTGACTTTAACTGGATTCCACTGTATGGGATTATTTACAGCATCAACAATAAATTTTTGTCTTAAAGATAATTTGATGATTACATGCATTTTAAACCTGATACTAGATTAATTATTTTATTTAGGATATAATTATGTAAAATGTTAAAATCCATGCAAAATTGAAAACATTTAATTTTTTAAATTATCCATTACTTCCTGAAATAAATATAAGAGACAAACACTGAGATATCAAGTATAAGTTGACCACTGAAAATCTCTTTCTTCACAATAATTACATTTCATTAAAAATATTATTATTTTCAAATTATCTCTGCCTTAGGCTTATAAAAGATCACTTTTGATTCTTTTTGACTTAGGTTATTGAAAATCCAGAGCTACAATAAGACACAAGGTTCTTGAGCGATTGCAAAACATGTTCTTTTGCCCTCCTTATTTACATTATTACAACCTTTGTTTTTACATGATAATATCTATGATGATAATAATAGTTCTAAGATTTATAATAATGATGATAAAAACAACAAAAATAATGATTTTATCAAGTAATAATAATAATGATGATGACAGAAATTTGGAAATTGTGAACTGCCTGTCCTAATTTAATTTTTTTTAAGTTCTTCAAACATTTTGTCTTGAACACCAGTCCTTAGCAATAAGAACTAACCTAAGAAAGTTAAAACCAAACTGAGAAAAAGTAGAGTATGTAAATATCACTTATTATTATTTCTTCAATTCATCTAAAAAAAAAACAGATACCTCAAGAGCAAATTATACTTTTAAAATTAAGAAAGCCAGGCAACTGTACTGTTCAAAATAATGTCTTTCAATGTGGAAATACTACACCAGTCTGGCTCAAATGTTCAAATATGCTAAACAAAACTCTTCAACCTTAAGCTTAGAGTTAGATATTCTAATTAAAGATGGTTAAACCCCCACCTCTTTCGCAAAAAAAAAACAAACAAACAAAAAAAACAAAGGCAATCACTAAATCAATGATGGTATCAACTTAAAGCAAAAATTTAAAAAAATCAAGGTGGCACATATATATTATAATATATGGTCAGAAATTACAAGACTAGCTTAATACAGGAAGCATAACCTATGCTTCTGGCAAGAGCAGTTCATTATCACAAAAAAGTATTTATCTTGCAACAAGTCCAGAAAAATTGGATGCCGTCCTTATAGCAGTTTCTCTTATATTCTATATTTTAAATATATCAGACCTTCATATATCTGTCCACCAAAATGTTGATGATTTCATGTGCAGTTTGAACCCTTTGGACGTTCAGAACAAAACATTATACAAAAATTTAAACACCTTTTAATGTGACAATGGTGACATTTGAACTGGTTGAGAGACAACCATCACTCATTCTGAAATCTCATATGCTTTTTATTTGGTAAACTAGGCTGCTATTTGCAACAATTAGATGAACAACAAACAGTAACAACAGAAGGCTACTATTAATATTAATACCTTGCATGAGTATCAGGAAAACTGGATAAGTTTGGCTACGCTTTGACTGAGACAAAATTAAAAGCATTCTACCATCATCACTGGGAAAGAAAACACTTTTTTCGTCCAAATACTCTTTTTATCCTCGGCATTAAAATTAATTTTACCTTTACAAAATTCATGCAAAAATGTTATTTACACAGCCAATGATCGTCTTAAGAATGTGACTGAAAATAATTCAAACCTATTTTAAACAAGTTTGCTAAAATTTGGAAGAGGATTTTCTCACATTAAAATTTTTGTTTTCACGTCAACCAGGCTTGAAGCTTTGTTAATCACACATGAAAGATGCTGGGAATAACCTGAATCAGATGTTTGTGAATGGGTTTGAGCTTGAAAATAATTTAGACCAATCTCACTCCAAAAATTTAGTGACAACAATATGTCAAATTTGGGTAAAACTTCAAAAAATATTACAAATAATGTAAAGGGATTATTTACATGATGGTGCATTCTTATCCAAAAAATTTTCTTTGGCCAAATTTAAAGTCAATATAGTTTTCAAAACAATCTTATTTGCTTACTCACTTTCATCAATTTCGGTGGAGAGAACAGTTTCAGGAGATTCCCGTCGGCTCTATTTGTCTGGTTTGATTGGTTTAATAAGTAGAAGCCATTTCTTGCATGAATAATGATATCAATTTTGTCAACTTGGCTAAACTCTTTGACAAGTTAAGACGCAAACGTAAACTAAACAAAGGATCTCACAAAGACATTTTTTTTAATCATATTTAAGAGTATTTAAAGTTCAGGTTGTACAGCAACAAACCCAAATACATATTTCGGGCATGAATAAATTTTTCCTCCTAAATTCCACCATGGTACATTGTTTCTAAATCCAGAAATACATTACTAAGAATGATATGACTATGTGAACATAAGATAACAAAAAATCCTCAAAGCTGAAACAAGACAAAGATTGGTCATGTTCACAATATATATCTACACAGTAAATCTTAGAGAAATCTTTTTGAACTAAATCATGTAAATGCAAAAAAAAAACATTCAACTTTCCATCATCTAATTTCTAAGGGGACTTTATAAAAAATGACAGACACATTGTGTATGGACATCTTTAATCCCCTTGAGCAAAAGGAAAAAATCTCTAGAGGTCTGACTTTTTTTATTCCTTTTTTTATTTCTTTACATTTATCTGCTGAAATATCTAATTATCTAATTTGCCACTGAAAAGCACAATATTTGCCATTCAAAATTAAAAGAGATACAGGATGTTCTCCATTATTTTTATTACTTGACTGACTACTCTAATAATGTGAAGACTCCTCTGCAATAATACTATACACCGGCAACATCATTCAAACCTACATAAACGTTTAAAAAAAAGAAAGAAAGAAAAAAAGAGGGTGAAAGTAAACTAGTAAGAACTTAAACAAAATTTTTGTTTATTTGCTTCAATTTCTTAATTCACATATTTCTTTAGTTGGACTGAAGCAGTTGACAACAAAATTACAAAAATCATAGTAGGCCCCTTTATGCTTACTGCTTCTGTACATATTGGGTTGCGAAAAATAGGTATTGACATTTTTTTCAAACTCATCTAGTTTGATAGTGAAATCTACACTTCGGTCCATGCATTTTTAGCATTTGTATCTAATAAAATAACTAATTTTAAAGAAAAAGCTTTTTATATTGTAAAGTAAATATAATTCCGCACAAAGCTTCAAAAATAGGGAAGGAATAGAAAATTAAATTTCAACTTTTTAAACTCAAAATAGGCATGTAAGAAATTTCGAGGCACAGAATTAAGGTATTTGGAGAATTATGGATATATAATGTTCAAAGGCAGCAAGTAAATGATATGCGACTAGTACCGGTAAATTGACTTTCTATAAATTTAAGGGATGAAAAGTTTCAATTGATCAGTGTAAATAATGCATTACATTGGCTGCTAAAATATGATCTGATGTCACAAGCAATTTATATGAGACATTGTTTTAATTCTCTTAAAAGTATGCTTGCCTATGTCAAAACAATATCATCCAAAACCAACTTTTTCACAGGTTTTGTTATCAACACTCAACTTTGCTTTTAAAGTGATCTACAGAAGATACAAGTAATAACAAAAAAAATTTAGATCTGTAAACTATACTATTCTTTGTTAATCACCACATTTTTTTTTACAATATATGCACCAAGCAAAAACAGAATACCGGTACTTTAACAGCTTGTGAACATGTGTCTTCTGCATGTATCTTTGTTGGGTTAATATTCATATAAATTTGTAGACTTGATACCATTGCAATTTGTAATCACCGAGAATAGAAATCAACTAGGATTTTGTGCAACATAAAAATCTGACAACACTCATTAATATTCATTCAGGGTAAAAAAAAATTAATTTACATTATCAACGTTCACCACCAGCTGCTATCTATACATTGAAAACTTGGATTAATTTGGTTGATCTAGGGATACACAAAAATTTTTCGTCCTTTAAGTTTTTTTTTCTTCAAGACAAAGGTTTAGAGTCTTTTACTAACTATGAATAGAATGTACAAAAATGTTTTGCAATGTATTATGTTAAAATAGTGTACATATAATTTGTTTAATTGAGCTAACAACCAGTGGCAATATACTATTTTTTTGCATATATACACACACAATCAATGATAATAACAGTAACAACATTTACATTGGAAACTCGTATTATAATTGTTAATTTGCTTTTAATCTTTGCTATATTTGATGTCAAACCTTAGAGTTAAAATAGTAAAATGTATCTCAATTTTGAACTTTATATTGAGGCCTAGAAAAGGTTTTTCTTTTTTGATTGGCTTAGTGTTGTCAAAGCTTCTAACACTTCTAATGAACAACCACTGCACAGAGAGGCTGTACCAGAACCTACACATAGGTGTCAATAGTCAATAGAACCATTTCGCTTTTGCATGTATGCAAGAGCAGAGGGAGAGAGGAAGGAGGTATTATTTTAAGTGACAGTACATAATTTTTCAGAGTTTCAAAACGTCAAAAATTTTATGAAATCATCAATATTTTGAGGAAAGTATTAAAACCTATGCTCAATCAAAATATAGAGGAGACTTTCACAGTCTGTTTTCTCATATAAGAATTCTCAAAATACACTTGCAGTTTGTGCTGGCCTTCACTGCAACTTTTAATTAACAGAGTTTACAGTTCAAAACACTCACAACATTTATAACCTGTATATAAACCAAATCAATTGCCTATCAACAACAAAAAAAAAATTGAATATCCAATGATTACCGGGACATTAAGACTTAGTAGTATCACAGAAATAGAAAAAGTAAATTCCACACAAGTAAGAATGTCCTTTGGTTGTGTAATTTTACAGCCCCCTTACTTGTCAAGTGAGGGGCCACACTATTCTATTAGTATTACAGTCACTGTGCGCTGTTTCTGATATTTCAAACTTAAAATAATAGAGTGCAGAACAATTTTTTAAAATCACAAGCTGCTTTTGCAGCAACAAAAACCTTATCTCACACATAACTATAAGAGTTTAATATATTTTTTTTCTACTTTTAGCGATCAAAAACATAATAGAAAAAAAAGTAAATTACTTACAGACTCCAATTTTTTTTACCAAAACAAGTTTCAGCCATGAGAATCTTATCTCTTCCAAGGTTCTGGTTAAATTGTTAATGACTGGTTGAAACAAACTTTATTTGAAGATCAATTTTACCCCTCTAAAGGTGGATTGACTTTTTACTGAAATGACATGCCAAATCAGAATGGAAATCAGAAAGTAATTTTTAGAACATTCAAACTAGTTGATTGCCCCCTGAAATTCTTTTTCGATCTGATGTTTTGGTAGATTGCCACCTGAAAACTGCAACTAGAAACATTTTTGTTTTTTGCAAGAATCAGAATGTGCAATGTATTGTGGGTAGATAATCATCTCAAACTTCAAATTTTTCTAACAAATAGCAGTTTGCTTCCCCAATAAATTGGGTTCAGCTTTTTTTCTGACATTCACACATAAATAGAAAAAAAATGGCAGTAAGCCTATTGTTTTGAATGTAAAGTCAGACTGTCAGGAATTGTGCAATATTCTTACACCGAGATATAGATCTATAGATTAGTTGACGCAAAAGGTTCAGTGATAGAGAAGGTCTAGATTCTAGATCTAATGATGGCTTAAACTTTGCTTCCGCTCTTTTTCGGCATAGTGTAAGAGCTCTACAAAAATAGGCCGAATCCAAAGAGAAATTTTTGTTCCGATTCCACTGTGAAAATATCATTCTGATTTTTTTTTCTAAGGTCTACCACGTGAACCCACCTTAATGCATGCTTTCTTACACTATCAAGTATAGGTCAATCGCTTTCATAAATTCACTAAACATGTCCCTGAAACGCGCCCCACCAACAAAATGCAACACGATTAAACTGCGGTTACAGCTCTGCAGGAGCCACATGACAATTATTTCCTTTTTACAAGGAACACAAACCTAAGATTGCACAACATCATTTGTAGTAAGAATCCTTTGACACTCCAGAAAATTATCACTTTGTATTTCATGGAGACAACAAATATTTAAAAATTATTTCTCCAATGAATGCTAATAGATTTTGTGTTCCACTGCTCTAAAAACACATTTGTAGCCAGTACACATAATATTTCATATGATAAGCTTGAAAAAGAAATCTGCAGCAATTGCAGCAAATGCTTAAGGCCTGGAAAAAAGTTCATCCCTGAGAACATTCACTATTGAACTGTTTCACTTCTTAAAAACCTTTAAGAATGTGAACCAAAATTAAAAAGCAAAAAGCCTCTTTAAATGCCAAGAGAAGCAAAAAAGTATTGGTCATCTCATTGGTCTGGACTGACCAGACCTCAGTGAAAGAATGAGGCAAAAATTTGGATTTGAATTCTGGGTATGTAGTCATGATCTACATCATAAATGATAGTAATCTTCAAACTAGGATTGTTTGAAAA
>BMAT01009997.1:0-12832 GCA_019649035.1 Elysia marginata | reverse complement strand
GTGTTGGTGGTAATAATTGTAGCTCAAGTAAGCCTAGTAGCAAACATTCAAGCTTTCCTTTTACCTGTGTTATTAACATTCTTTCAGCCATTATTAGAATTCGAAATGACTTTACTTGTGGGCTTTTGGTAAATAGATACGCTTTCTTCTTCCTGGAAAGGTTCGGAATTCAAAATGATTTTATCGTTGGGCTTTTGTAGAAAAAAATTAGGCCTCAACTGCCAATCAATCTTCTTAGTTTCTATTGTCCTCTCGTACACTAGCTTTGACTTCTTTCATAGCGTTGATACTCCTCTTAGGCTTTTGTTTTTACTGATCTGCTCTTTCTTCTCTTTATAAATCAATTTTATTCCTCATCCGTATCAGGTGTGCTGGATATCCATGATTGGAGGTGTTGTTTCCGCTGTCCCAAAACTTCTTTGCATGCCTCTGTCCATCCTGTCTTAGCCATATTATAAATTCTTCCCCGTCTTCAACAATGGCGCTTCCTCATCACTGGTCTATAAAATTTAGAAATTGTTTCTTAGCTCTATAGAACACCTTTTCTTGTTAGACGAATCTTTTAATGACTCAACATTGTATCTGGGCCTATTACTTGTGCTTGTCTTTCTCTTCCGGAGCTTATGTTTGCCAACAAGAAGATGGTGGTCTTTCCCTACATGTGCTCCCCTATATGCTCTAACATCCCTCATTGAAGTCCTAAACATCTTGTTTGCGCATAGTGTGATCTGTCTTATTTTCTCTCCAATGGCCAGGTGAGACCTAAGACTTTTCAGGAATCTTCATGAGAGAAAAGACTGCTTCTCCTATAATCAACTCATTTGCAGCGCATTGATTTTAGAACAACCCCTATTTCCATCTGCCATAGACCAAGGACTCCCCGAATCTCCTCATAGCCCTGATTATTGTCGTCCTTTACTTCTGTGTTAAAGTCACCCATCATGGTGTCTTTCCTACGCAGGTTTATTCCACTGATATCATCTTGGAGTCTCCTGTAAAACAGATCTTTAACACCCTGTTCTTTGTCCTCTGTTTGTGCACATCTCTGTATAATGTGAAGATTGGTGCCTTTCTTGACCGTTTGAGATTCAGCTGTTATTAATCTCAGTTTTTCATTAATTTTTTTATTAAAGCTTTTCTTGCTTGCTGTGATGACATAATACCCAGTCTTTCTGTGTAAAGTGCATCCTCTTGCAAGCGTTTGTTTCCCAGATTGATTCTATCTTACCTCGCTTACTCCTATAATGTCCAGGTTGTATCTATCCATCTCGTTGGCGACTTGCTGAGGCTTAAATGCTACGGATGTTCCAGGTACCAAGTCGGGTGTTTCTCTTGGTCGACAGAAGGTTCATTGGCTGGATGGCTTACTTTCGGCCTTCACCACCCTGCTTTATTCTACCTATTTCTCTTTCCGAGGCAGGCCCACCAGGAGAGGCTGCAATATTGATGTATTTGTTGACGTTTTAGTAAGGTGTAATTTTTTATTTGGATGGAGCTTTAGCCCATCGCAAAAACCCTAACCTGGAGGGCTAGGTACTGTTTTCGGGTGGTATCACCTTTTGTTCAATTTACCCTTTCGTCGCCTTATACGACACGCTGGCATTGCCAGTGGTTATATATTATTTTGGCTATTCTTATACCCTTCATAATTTAGCGGATCCCGGACACCATTACGGGTGTACTCGTTTAAAAACTTTGTACATGTGAGAGTTTAGGCGGCTGTGCACTTTCTCAATCTGAAAATTGTGATTTGAACTGCCACGGGCAAGCTGTGTATTTTGCCTTTCTTGTTGTGTAGTGGGTGATTTTCTTCCCATCTTGTCCATATTTTTGTATCCACAATGATGGAGTAAAAAAGAGGTATTTTATCGCTTAATCAACTTAACTGCTGTAAGCGCTTTACATAATATGATAAGTTCCCCACAGGCCATTAACGACCAAAATAGTGACAAAATTTTGCTCTGCCTATAGCCGGGTACTCACTTGACGCTTAGGTCCAATACAGGCGAGGTAAAGACAGAGGCCTACGTCGAAATCAAGTTGAGGACCCGGTATTTTTTTTATAAATAAAACTTTTCAGTCCCACGGTAGGTGACCGACCTAAGGGTTTTCATATCCGATAACTTTTTTGCAGATTAACTAAAAAAAACACACATTTAGTCTTTTCGAAAAAAAATTTCTTACAAAAGCAGGCTAAGAACTGGATATATTCTGAAAATGTTGGATCTTTAGACCAATAATTTCTCAATAACTCTTAATGCGATGAGGTGTTTTCTTTGTGTTGGCAATGATTTCCATGCATCAAGATCGGAATAGAAAAGCGCTCCAGCCTCGAAACATTTTACCCACTGGTATCGCTAGCTTAACAAAGCTGAGCCTAGTGTTGTCTGTAGTTTATGAACTATCATGGCCAATTAAGTATTCCAGTGCGCTGTTTTTAAGACACTTAAAACACTCCAGGACGAGTTTTCAAATGTTCTTTTATCTACATAGGCCTACAGCCAATGAAGTTCTTTGCTTTTCTTTTATCAAACGATTAGCATTGCTCTGGGTATGCTGGCTTGTTCGTGTTTTATTATTGGGGCAGCGTGGCTAGAGAAACTTCAAAATCGTTTCAATAAATATGAAGTTATGAATTTGCTTACATAGTAATTTTTTGCCTGTATATGATATTCCTGGAAACTTGAAAATGGCTTCGACAAATATAAAGTTATAATTTTGCTTACATAGTAACTTTTTGCCTGTATATGATATTCCTAGAGGTCTTATTTTAAACGTTGGGAATATAGGCCTACAGATATACTGCTTTCAACAAATTTTCTCAGTATTTTGGTCAGTGGCTCAAACTGTTACACGTTGTTTTACCGAGTTCTGTCGTTCCAAATCGAGGTGTAACCTTTTGGTAGTATTCGGGCAACACACCTCTTGTTATGAAGTTGCGTAACATTTACAATCAGTGAGGTTTTCCGTTCACAGTAACTGATACTTGTAGAAGGTACATCTAAATAAAAGCATTTAGATGGCCGATGGTGGTTTACGTGGCACTTAGTACAACGCACTGGAGTGGAGTGTCATTATAATAGTATAACAGTGATTTAGGCCTGTGCAGCAGAGACCTTCTTTTTTATTGTAAAGAATTTTTAGAGAGGCATGTTTTTCGGTGATCTTCGCGTGCCCGAAGCGTGCTTGCGCAGTGTTGACCCAAGGGCAAATTTATGTTGTCAACATTCTCACAGTTCTTAAATCAATGACTAAAGAGTTTTATTATTATTATTATTATTTCTAGTAGTAGTAGTAGTAGTAGTAGTAGTAGTAGTAGTAGTAGTATAATAGTAGTGCTTTAGTAAAAGTAGTAGTACCGGGGGGTAGTAGAAGTAGTACTTTAGTAAAAGTAGTAGTAGTAGTAGTAGTAGTAGTAGTAGTAGTAGTTGTTGTTGTTGTTGTAGCAGTAGTAGTAGTAGTAGTAGAAGAAGTAGGAGTAGTTGTTGTTGCTGTTGTAGTAGTAGTAGTAGTAGTAGTAGTAGTAGTAGTAGTAGTAGTAGTAGTAGTAGTAGTAGTATCAGTAGTAGTAGTAGTTGTAGTAGTTGTTGCTGTTTTTTTGTAGAAGTAGTAGTCGTAGTAGTAGTAGCAGTAGTAGTAGTAGTAGTAGTAGTAGTAGTAGTAGTAGTAGTAGTAGTAGTAGTAGTTGTTGTTGTTGTTGTTGTTTTTGTAGCAGTAGCAGTAGCTTTCCAAGTTATGTGGTTATCTTGAAGATTAGTTGTTGTTCTCTTTGCTCGCTATTTTAGCAATGTATAAAGCAATAACGATATTAATTTATTGCAGAGAATGAGGCGGCAGCGTTATCAAAAGCAGTAGTTGCTTCAAACGTATAAGCACTTTAGCAGCAACAACTGCTACAGTAAAAATTAGGAGCAGCGATAGCAGTAGAACTAGAAGCTTATAAGAAATCACGAAGCGGCAGTAGAAGTAGTTGCAGCAGCTGCAGCAGTACTTACACTGGTGGCAGTAGTGATGATAGTGATGGTGGTCCAAGAGGGAGGAGAAGAAGAAGAAGAAGAAAGAAAGAAAGAAAGAAAGAAGCAAGGAGGAGGGGAGAGATAAGGAGGAAGAGATGGAGAACGAAGAAAAATAAGGGGGGAGGAATTCAATACTAGTAACAGCATTTATGGTAGCACATTTTCTCAACCTTTGTCGTGCTTACTTGTGCAATATGTATTACAGAAAAGATAAATGCCATATTTTGCTTGCATTGCTTTTTATTGCAGAACAACAGATTGAGTCTACATTAAATTAGGTCAAAATGAATATGATGCCCGTTTGCTAACTGTAAACAGCCCTTCCAGAAGCTTAGTTGAAATCGGCACAAAGTTTATCGCAATGTCAACATGTGTGTCCCAAAATAGTAACCAACTTTTTTAAATAGTTCGAATGATAAGTTTATCATGTCATAAATTTGTGCACATGTTGCTTTTATCTACTTAATATTTCTCAAGTGGACGTAATATATGGGTATTAAATTTTTTACCTTCAATCTCAAGTGGAGGCTGTCACTTAGCACGGTTGTCAAGCAGCACGAAGATTAACAATAAATATCAGCACAACATAAATCACTTGAAATAACAATTGGCCATCAGCTACAGTTGAAACTTATCTGACATTTGCGAAAGAGTCAACAAATTTTTCCATTTTTTTCCTTCTAACTTTTGCAGATGCAGCCATTTTTAGCATTGCAACTTATTAATCTGTTAAGAGGGTCAACTTGAAATGAGGTTAAAACTGCTTGAACATCTGAAATCACATGTTCTTTACGGTTTTTTTTAAAGTGAACATAAGTTCATATTTTATCGAGCGCACTCTTGTCAGTCAAATGAGATGCAGCAAAAATTGATCTCTTGGAAAAGAAGTGCTTAGAAGCACAGATACAATCTATTATACTAAAAGAAAAAAATGAATAGGGCCTTTCTGTGATTAAAAAAACAAACAAAACAAATCAAAAGCATTTTGAATTTCCATCAAGAAAATAATGGCTTGACCAATTGACATCAATGATGAAGAGCTACCCTGTCAGTGCCATGTTATCTTTCCAGAATGCTTTTCTTTATAATGCAATAACCTATTATAGAAACATAACAATTAATCTAGCCCTGATCATTACAAAAAAGATGATATAACTATAAGTAAAATGTAAATGTTACAAACAATAACCACCAATCTAATCGGTTTTTATCCCTATTTATACTAGGCTTCTCCTTCAACGAAACTAATTATTAAACAAGACTAATATCACTTTATATCTCAAGCTATAAAAATAATACTGTTGGCACCGAATGATCTTAAAAAAGTTGGACCTCGTCCCAGTCTATTACCATTACACCATCTATTAATTCTGTCTCACGGTGTCTCTGTCTATCCCGTAATCTCTCTTTGATCGCGTGCCTTTCTACCCATTCATGCATTTTATTATATATTTACTTGTTTTATGTTTTTCCATTTCAGTGATTTGTATATGCCCTTCTTCTAATACCCTTCGTGTACAATACAACTCCGCCATTAGGGTTTGTCCAGCCGTGCGTGTCAATACCATTAAGTTTATACCGAGGAGTGTTATACAATCAGTGTCTATTTCATACATATCGTTACTTAATAACACAGAGAAACAGTTCTGAAAGATACTAACTTGAACATTTTAAGGTCTATAACCCTACAAAAAATGCTCACACAACGAAAAATAGACACTTCCTTCCATTTTCACAGTCTGTTCAGAGTAGAGTACACGTCTGAGTTCTTTAATGATGTGAAGGAAATCAATAGTCTGTAGTCCTGTATGTTGTTAACAACCAATCAAGAAACGGTGGCATCATTGAGTTACATCACCTCTTTGACAAGTAGTCTCCCACTCCGCCCCTCCGTCCTCGATCGTTTTCTCTATGCCTTTCCCGGATATCCCCTCTCTTGCTCTTCCCCTCTATTTATTCTCACGCATGTTGGCATTTTTCTTTATCGCTATCGCTATCATAAAAAGCACTAAAGAAGTAAGCTTTGAACTGGCCATTTTGCTATATTACGAGCAGGACATAGGTTTTTGAATCTATAAACTGATCGCTAAAACCGTCTCTATTAAAATAGTTGATTTTTAACACTTTCCAGGCTCATTAGTTAGTTATTGGTTCGGCGCTACCAGCATCTAGGTTGATTTAAATAGTATATGAACTGATTTTTTCCATACGTTTTTTCTGTTGTTTTTTTTTTCAAAAATATCTAAGAGCTTTTCAGTAAACGCAAAAAAATGTTCTCTTATAATAATAGCTTTTGTTTTGACATTTCTGTGGACTTTTTCTAAAAAAAAAAAATACCTGCCATGCTATCACTCGGTTTTCTCCAAAAAACCATTAATACGAATCTTGTCCAGTGTTATTTTCCTTGTTTTTGTAATTTAAGAGATGTTTGTCTGAAAATACACCACGAACATGCAAGACACATACACAGGTATTATTTTAAGATAACAAAAATAAAGTTAAATAAGCTAAAATACGAAACAGAAATTGCAAAGAAGGTGGTTTACAAAATGGTGCATAGGCCCTACTACTGTGTAACTTTTTCACTGAATCAGAGTACCTACAGCAAGTCGCTAAAGTGAATGCTATGGCTACATTCTTAACTAAGTGCATGCACGCTTCAGCAACTATTCCAACAACCAAAACGTTAATCAAAATTATGAATTAGGCCTATTGCTGTCAAAAGCCTATGAGCTTACTGCCAAAAGATACAGCATACATTATCGATTCTAAATTTACTTTTTTATTGTTGATTTGAAAACAAGGGCTAACAACAGAGTGTTTTACTGAATCTGTAGGACAAAAAGTGATTTGCTAAAAATCTCGTTCAAGTGTAAAAAAGGTGTGTTCAAGAGTTGTGTTAGTACTTTTCCAATACTATCCCATTGCCCAATCCTTTGTCCACAGACTTCCTGTGGCGTAGACCACGACCACTAGACTTGGCTCCAGCGCCGCCATCTTTAAACTGTCCACGGCTGATGCCCCCTTTGTTTCCATGAACATCACCGTAGATAACATCACTGCTGGGTATGACACAATCTTGAGACGGGCTGGGATCTACGGGAGGAGAAGGCGGAGAAAATTGAAACGAAGTTGTAGAATCGACAATATCTTGTGAAGTAGCTGATGGCAATGCGCCGCCTACATCTTTCATTTGCTGGTTTCCGCTATAACTATTATCGTGCCCTATGATACTTATGCTGGGCACCTGCAGTTGATGTTGCTGTTGCTGCTGTTGTGACTGCTGTTGTACTTGAGCTTGTCTAGTCTGCTGGTGCTGACGGGCGACTTGTATGACACTCTGACGAGACGTTATAACTTGCTCTTTCAGTCGACGGTTTGCCTTGCTGCTGTTTGATTCTGACGGTGACTCAATATTCTTGTTGAACGACTTCAAGATTGGGACTGGCTTTTGCATCTTTTGAAACGCTTTGTTCAGGATGTCTCGTTCGTGTTGGATGTTGTTTGCCTGAGGATCTCCTGTTTGTCGTGCCGATGTCCCTCCAAGCCGAGGGTTTTGGCTTCCCTGTGAGAGCTGAGGGCGTCCATTAGGCCGATCTGACACGGCAAAAGAGGTGGAAGGTGAGCACGGGTAAGATATAGATGAGTGGCCCCCTCCTCCAGGCCCACCTCTGCCCTGATCTCCTACCGAGCGTGCAGACATGTCGGACCAAAATCTCTCCCTGGACTTTGGCCTGAGGCGACCTCGCGGCCATGTGCTGGACAAGAGCTGTTCATCCTCCACAGTGAGCATGGCTACAGGGGCTCCACCAGGCCAGGACGGCTCAGTGCTCTTCGAATGTGCTGGACCTTGAGGCCTTGACCGGCCTTGCACACGCTGTTTCAGCTGCTCCTCTATAGCATGGATTTCCACTCGCACTTCTTGGTGCTGGTTGGATGGTGGAGGTGCAAGAGGTGCCACCAAGGCAGACTTTTCTTGTTCTCTGCTTTTCTTCCTGAAATTTAAGAACACATGTCTTAAAATTAGTTATTATTGTTGCTGCTGTTCTTTTCTCATTTGAATCGTTTTTAAATCAGTTAGATAAACTGATTTAGTTGAACCCCCCCCCCCCCTAAAGACTTTCATAAAGTCTTTTTGAAATCTCTTTCCTAACAAAAATAGTACTCATAAAAAGATAGATAAAAGCAGAGTTTGAATGTTTTTCTGATCCTCTAAGCATCAAACATTATCATCTTTTCACCAATTTTCCCAAACTGCTTCGTCAATACTTTCAACTTTTCTATTTGGTTGGAGCTTCTGTTTAGTTTTGATGATTAAAATAATTTTGAGTTTATCCTATATGTTCTAATTTCTCAAAAGAAAATTTTATACAACACTTAGAAATCTTTAATTGTAGTTTTAAAAAGTGTACTCTTCGTGAATTTAGTCTTTCGAAGATTTAAATTTGACAATACATGTAGTTTTTTTTCCTTTTGTTTTTTGTGATTTTTTTTCCACAAGAGGTGATCAAAATTTTTTATTTGAGAAGGCTTAGTGTGAGCTATCATGCTAGAGCAGTTTACCAGTTTACCAGTTTCAACGATGAAGAGATTTATGAACATTACAGTAGCAACTGTTTGTTGTTACAAAACCAAATTATTAACAGTGTATGCCTTTATAGTGCCCTAGAAGAAATGAAATCGAAAAATTGTTGTAGCAATAGTTAAGAGCAAACAAAAAGGAGAAAGTAAACATAGCAAAAAAAAATTATTTCTATCTTTAAAGGTACAGTTATTTATTATAAGAAAACAGGGCAATTAAGATGGAGCTTTTGCAGTTAATTGTAAGTAATTTTAGGAATACTTTTAAAAGTTTAGAACGTTTACTTGCCTAGCCAGCCGCTCTTTCTTTTTCCTGATCCTCTCCTCTTCGTCTTTTTGTATGGGCGCGTAAATCTCGTGGATCTCTCGAGCGTATTGCCGAACAGTGCCCAACAAATCACTCAGGCTTTCTAGGCTGATCTCCTCATCCTCGTCGTCGTCCTCAGTTTCCACAGAGGAAGCTCTCAGGCGACTTGACGGGCGGTGGTGGGAGGAAAGTTTCGCTGCGGAGCCTGCCCTCATGCCCCTGCCTCCTCCAACACCGAGGGCAGATCTGCTAGGTGGAGGATGTTTGTCTTTGAGAGGAATGCCTACTCCCCCGCCGAGGCGGGATCCTGGTCTAGAGCTGGGTGCAGGAGAGGCCAAGGCAGTAAGGCGGCCGGCGTGCTCGTGCTCCTGTCTTAGACTCTCTGCCCATTGCTTGGCCGTGTCACTGTTGGAGTCGAGCTCTTTGTTGTCTTCTTTCAAAGCAACCACTTCTTTTGAACTGGTAATCGTAGCGATCGGTTTTACCTTTAAGTCATTAGCCGTTTTTGGTTGTGTTTCTGCAACAATATTCCGCCTAGGACTAGATCCGCGCATGTCAACCATTTCGAAGTCTCCTACAGATTCATCTGGTGCTGTTGGTGTCAAAGGTCGCTGGCGGTCTCCTGAAGTTCCAGCATGTGATACAGAGGGAAATTCCGCTCCCCCACAAGCGGCCAAGAGGCGGGTGATCTCCACACTATTCTTAACTGAAGTGCTCTCGCTACTTGTTTTGATATCGGTGTTGGCTGATTCCATAGCATGGTGAATGGCCGCCTGTCCGTTGTTGTCCGTGGCGCTGAGGTCAATGGTAACTGATCCACTAGTTTGAGCCTCCATCATGACTCGCACGACTTGTATGTTGCCCAGACGGGCTGCCAGCATCAAGGGTGTTACGCCATTGTAGTCAGCAAAATCAGGGTCAATAGATGGCTGAGAAAGATGAATTAAAAGAGGGCAATTAATGGTGATGAGAACAGATGAGAAAAAAATTAATGACTACTATTTTTACTGCGTTTTTCGAATGTCTAAAAGCCCAGTCTCATTGATGTGCTCGTCACACTATTCTAAAATTTTACTTTTTTGCCTTTGATTTTAAAAACAAACCTGCGCTTCCACACTCAATCGTAAATTACGTTACAAGTTGATTTTTACGTGGGATCGAAAAAAAATATATAGCTGGACTTTTTTCAATTTAAAGCGGATATAACACCGCAGTTTTTCTTGTTATCAAAACGGGAAGCACCGGTGTTTCCGAAAATACTCCGCATAGGTCCTACTCATACCCGAGAAACTAAGGGAAGATTTAAGAAACTAAGGATGTAACAAATTGCCCAAACAGTTACCAACTTTCCGTAACCTGTTAGCCGACAACTAAATGCGTCATAAGCGTATAACTATTCTTCCCGATGTCTATTGAGCTTTGGCCTGTAATGCCAGCAAGAATGTCACCCGAACGGAATTTTCGATGCGTGATCTGCAAAGGACAGTACGGATAGACACAAAAAGCTGCTTAGTCTCAGCTCAATGCAAAGCTTCTTGACATCTGAAGCTCGGCAAGAATGTGAATAGCAAAGGCTAGGTTATCAAATAATATTCCTCGAAAGTTACCTTGTTACCTTTTGAAATAAGCATGACTGGAGGCTGGTGCTTTTTTCTTAGACATGAAATAAAGAATGGATATAGATTAGAAATACTAGATCTAGTGCAAACGCAACCTGGCAATAGTTTCTTTACAAAAAAGATTGTTTAGATTATGTCTCCTTCAAAGTTACAGCTGCTGTCTAAGTGCTCGCACCAAATAAATACTGTTAAAAACTGTTAAATCTTTCAGCTTTGATAACGAATAGAGGTAAAAAAAAACAACTAAGGTTTTATTGTCTTCGTGTTTGAATAAGATAAAGGTCAGCCGCAGTCAAATGAAATGAAATTCAAAAGAGAAATATAAAAATGTCGAAGATTTTTATACTCGTTATACGCGGTGCGAATTTGACTCTCCATTATCATCTGTATAATACTGGTTTTGGTAGTGAAGAACGCCCAACTAGAATTTTTTACGTGGTGAAAAAAAATGCGGCGGCCCCCTTTAGACTGAATCTGAGGACGTCCTGGTGTTTTACTAGTCCCAACTGTTTTTTTGAAAGGACATAATTATCTTATGAACAATTGAAGTTTTTCGTCTTCACCGGGACTTTCACCATTGGAGCAGTTTTACGACGATTGCGTCAATTTCAAAGAATAATTATGAGTAACTACTGTGTCGTCTTCTAAAACGCTTGTTTACAGCTTTGAAAGTATTAGAATAGTTGAGTTTCGAACATCATTACATTTAAAAAGAGCTATCTATATTTTTTTTCCGCAAAAACTGTTAGTGAGAGCCTGTGAGAAAGTGTGTCAAATCAAAACTGCCTTTCCTCAGGTGCTACTTGAAGAAGAGAGACCTTCTACAGACACTTCAAAAATCTAGTTATTAATCTCAAAACTTTTTTTTTCAAAAAATTGTACTAAAAGAAACTATGCCAGACCACTTGACACCGTCTAGCAAGACTTCAATACAGACTTTAGTCCTTTTTATCGAAACTTCATGCATGTGTGGCAGTGCAGCGAGACGTAAACCCACACAATCAATCTAAAGGCACACCCTTGAGACTTCGTTGAGGTATATTTGTTCAACCTCAACTGGTTTGTGGAAAAGTTATGAGTAGGTCTATTCAATGTTGGTACTTTCTGGGTGTATTGAGTTCAAATGCTGTTACCTGAAAAAGCAACCAGTGCCAATAAAAGTTATGAAGCTTCACAGCTAAAAGAAACGCGTTCACCGATTTCAGAACAAAAGACAACGTGACTATTTCTTAGTCGAACAAAAGCGTCTCTCTTCTCAATCATGAAATAAACAATATCGTAAATAGAACGTGGGTGTAACATAATTATGTTTTTCGGTCCTAAAGGAGCTGCGGTACCCTCTTTATTTTCGCATTTATAGGTTTTAACGGTACGGTTACATATAATGGACTATATTTTCCGGACTGCTTCCGCACCAAAGTTCTTTTCTGTTTCAGTGTTAAATACTGTTGCAGACGCAGTTGATTTCGTTTTTTTTTTTTCATTTTTTTTTTGTGGCTACCGGTTTTGATAGCGTGACGAAATATTTTCAGTGTTGAATTTGCAGACCCAATAAATGGAACCCTGCATAACCGGTTGGCGGCATTGTTAAGGGAGATTATAATAAATCATATTGCACTCTATTATCGTGTCCAAAAACTCCCTGCGAAAGTTAGTATAAGTGATTCGAACAAATCAGATAAATATTGCCTAATGAGCATCAGCACTGCTTTGTCCAGTTATTGTAACGGCATATGAAATCTGTTATGGGAAAGTTTTTGATGAATCTTCGGAGGAGGATAATGAATTGTGATTAAACAAACCCCAAAAACTCAACAACAGCAATAAGAAAAAGAAGTTTTTTTCGCCGTCTGCTCTACAAGGGTGCGCTGGCAAAACGATAACATTTATAAACTTTTTCGGTGCACCATTTCTCAGAAATTCACGTTCTGGGGCATCGAAGTAATTTTTCCTTAAGCAAGTTTTTGTGTTTTAAAATTTGACACAATGGAATTAAAAAAAACAACTTACGTTTTATATGCTGAACTCATGAACTTAAAAAAAACGCAAGGAAAAGGGAACTGTATGTAAATTTATACACATAAATGGAAATGAAGCTATAATTATATAGATAAAGTTATTTTGTATTCTAATCTACCTAAACACTTAAAAGTACATGTAGAACTCGGTCTCGGCAGTTCAAAGCTATCAAAATCTCGACAGGGTTTGCAACATAATCAAAGGGTTTTTTCCAATTGGCCACTAACCGTGAGTTTTTAGTATAGAGCTATCTGTTAGTATCATCATAGTTCATTTTCACCGTTCGTAGA
>BMAT01009994.1:23841-39953 GCA_019649035.1 Elysia marginata | reverse complement strand
TCTCTCTCTCTCTCTCTCTCTCTCTCTCTGTCTTATCTTTTACATTTCTGTCTGTCTCTTCGTCTCCCACCTTCTCTTTTGTTCCTAAACCGTAAATTTCGACTGCAAAAGTGGAAGATTAATCTTGATAACAACCATCTAGATCAAGATTAGATTCTATAAATCTAGCAAGATTCTAGTTTATGCCGGTATATGGATTTGAAACAACTAGGTATAGATTAGTATTGTAACTGTTCTACTGCAATGTTATTTAGAGCTGCTGATGGTTAGATAGTCTTCATCTACTTGAACGAGACATGACGTCATAGCTCTCTCGGGCGTCCGCAAAAACACCCCTCTGCAGGCATGTAGGTAAATATTTTGCAATTTAGCGAGTCACTCGTTAACTAGCGTATATAGTAAAAAATTTAAAAAAAAAAAAACGAAAAATGCAATTATTAGTCCATTGTACATGTACTTAGAATGATGCATTGCCCTACCCATCAACACAAAATTTGGACCTTTTAGCCATTTTTCTAACCCGCAGCGGTTGGCAAAAAAAATTCTCCTTCTTTTTTTAAATGGGATGAAGAGTAGGCCTACTTCTTGTTCCGCGGCGAGATAGATATATATCCTTGAAAACGTAAAAAAATTCCAACCTGTTCTGAAAAGAAATTCGCCTTGTCACTTTTAAAACCGTTGTAATTGGTAAAGTTACACCTGACAAGTGGTTTCATTATTTAAAGATTTTGTTTGAAGCCGTTTACAATGATTCAGCCATGTGTGAACATGAAACCAACGTAACGAAGGTAGGCTACCTATCGAAGCAAACCCATGACATCTAAACAAATCGATGACGCGATACGTCATCTTAAGCTTACCATCCATGCAGGGGTGGGGATGTGGGTCGTGCCAGGTATACGAAGCCGCATTCAAATTGCGCGGTCACTTGTCACCATCCACGCTGAGATTCGGACACGGATTGCACCTGGGCAGGGGGAATCCCCTAAATTTCCAAGGCCGTGTCACCAATCGTATCGAGGCAGGGGAATCCCCTAAATATATAAGGTTGCGTCACCAATTTTTTCAGTGTGTTGTATTGAACGATTTCGACACTGACAGAATAATGTTAATTTGATGTATTGGTCAAGTTGTAATCTGATTCATTGAACTAGCCCAAAACTGTCCAAGTCAGCTTTTTTCCCCAGCTAACCGTTAAAAAAAGATACCGAAAGCTAGATACATTGGGGAAAACCAAACACGCTCAGTGAAGCTATTAATAGGACTACGCAATCCTCAATAAATTGATTAATTGTTTTTCGGCTATATGTTGGAATATTTTATTCATGTTTGGTATCAAACGACATTAGAATTGCATCAGGATTACGATTTCAGGACGGTTTTTTAGATATATTTGAATTTTGATACCATAATTTTTTGCTCTGGCGGGACTCGCCTGCGACCACAGCAAAAATATCTGATATTTTCATCGCCTGGCGTAGCTGGCACGTGTCACCACCCATGCTGCAATCCGGACGCTGGGCAGGGGGAATCCCCTAAGTTTCCAAGGCGCTGAATGAGGCTATTAATAGGGCTAGGTGCTGCATCTCAATAAATTGTTTAATTCTTTTTCTGCTTTATATTGGAGTATTTTGTTCGTGTTTGGTATCAAACAACATTAGAATTGCATCAGGATTACGATTTCAGCACAATTTTTTAGATATATTTGAATTTTTATGTCATAATTTTTTTGCTCCGGCGGGACTCGCCGGCGGCCACAGCAAAAATATCTGGCTCTGCTTGATATTTTCATCGCCTGGCCCAGCCCGCAGCCAGGACGCCGGAACTCCTTTTTTTTTCATGCAATTTCCCCATCCACGATGCAGTTTGGATGCGGGTTCGCAAAACCTGGCGCGGCGCGCAACCCGACCCCGGCGTGGATGGTGCTCTTTAAACAAGGTAAGGCACCCGGTCTGGTTGCAATACTAAATAAAAATGATTTAAACATCTAAGGCCATCATCTGCTCATATCTTCTTGCTTTTTGCCAATATATTTTGACACAGGTAAACGTCCTTTTGAATGGCAGAAAAGGATTATCTTACCACTTCATAAAAAAGAGACCCTAACGACCCGAATAATTATAGAGGAATCGCACTTACTTTACTTGTCAGTAAAGTTTATACACATACCGTTTTAAACAATCGTTTATCAATCTGGGCGGAATCGAATAATAAAGTTATCGAAGAATAGGCAGGATTCCGGTCAGGATACTCGACTTAATATAATTATTTACACTTTATGCTATAACACAAAAACAATTTAGTAAAAACAGAAAGCCAACCGTAGTGTTCGTTGATTACATAAAAGCTTTTGACAATGTACGAGATGGAATCGCTCTGTGGACTGTCCTTCACAAGAGTGGAGTTCATAGCAAAATGGTTTTGGCTCTCCAAGGAATAATATTCTCAGGTCGAAGCAGTGGTTAAGAATGGAACAAATAATGATCTTCTAACCGCTTACTTTGATTGTCCTAATGGCTTAAATCAAGGCTGCATTGTTGTTTACATTCTTTATAAATGAGTTAGCTACGAATGTGAACACGAGAGGCAAACATGGTGTAATGATGACGTCAACTGTTCCTGTTACTTTTGCTGATGATTTGATCCTGTTGTCGGGCTGCAAAATCAAATGAATAATGTAAAATAAGAGTCAGATCGGCTAGGTCTAACTGCTAATCTAGACAAAACCAATATTGTTGTTTTTAGGAAAGGTGGTCATTTGGGAAATCATGAAAAATGGTACTACGGCTCTCTGAGCTTATGAGGGGAAGGAGAGAGAGAGAGAGAGAGAGAGAGAGAGAGAGAGAGAGAGACAGAGAGAGAGAGAGACAGAGGGAGAGAGAGAGACAGACAGAGGGGGAGAGAGAGAGACAGAGGGAGAGACAGAGGGAGAGACAGAGAGATAGACAGAGGGAGAGGCAGAGGGAGAGACAGAGAGACCTGTAGACAGACAGACAGAGACATAGAGAGAAAGGCATATGTAATAAAACTATCGGGTCCATAAAACGACAAAAAAGACACATGGGTAAGTCCTAAATAAACAAGACAGAAAGAAAAACTCACACATTAATGCACAAAGAGCTAGAAAGGAGAGAGTGAGTGAGTGAGATAGAGAGATATATATATAGAGAGAGAGAAAGAAAGAGAGACAGAGACAGACAGACAGAGACAGACAGATAGACAGGCAGACAGACAGAAAGACAGGCAGACAGAAAGACAGGCAGACAGAAAGAAAGAGACATAGAGAGACATGGATAATAAAAGAAAAGAAACTGTTCCCTAAAAAGACGAAAAAAAGGAAGACACGGGTAGGCCCTGAATATATAATACAAAAAGATAACCATACACACTCATGTAAAAATAGCGAGAGGAGAGAGAGAGAGAGAGACAGACAGAGACAGAGAGAGAGAGACAGAGACATACAGAGAAATGCATATATTTAATGAAAGAAACTGGTCCATAAAAAGACCAATAAAAAGACTTATGGGTAAGTTCTAAATAAACAAGACAGAAAGAAAAACTCAAACAGTAATGCACAAAGAGCGAGAAAGGAAAGAGAGAGAGAGAGAGAGAGAGAGAGAGAGAGAGAGAGGTAGAGAAAGAGAGTGACAGATAGAGATGGAGTTATTAAACTTAAAAGCACAATCTATAAAATACACCAAATGCAACTAATGAAAGACACTCACAAGTTTTGAATAAACCAGAGAGATAGAGGGAGAGAAAGAGAGAGACACACACAGACAGACAGACCTTGTGTGTGGCGCAGAGAATACCCTCACTAGCAGAATGATACAATCGTGTGTGTCACGTAGAGAGTATGCTCGCTAGCAGATAGTTCCTTGAGTCTCGCACAGAAATAACGGTCCATTGCAGATAGTTTCTTGGGTGCCGCTCAGAGAATTTTGTTACTACCAGATAGTTCTTGAGTGTCGCGCAGAGAATACGCTCACTGGATCTAGTGCAAAATATGCGATGTTATAACCAAGGGCTTTGGGAAATTTTGACTGCAGAGGAACGCAAACTAGGCTATATCTCGCAATCGAAATGGTTGGTGCCACTACCAGCAGCTGTTACCCTCCGTCGAAGCTGACAAAATTCAGATGTAACAAAATATCATTGCTCTCAGTCGCATTTAACATAATCAACACAATTGTGACAAAACAACGTTGCTATTGGTGGAATTTGATGTAGCCTAAATATGTAACAAGAGAACGTTGCTTTCAGCTGGATTTAACACAACTCGGATATTATAAAAAAAAAAGAATATTACATTTTGTCGGAAATGACATTATCCGGATATATAACAAAACAACCCTGGTTTTAGTCGGGATACAACGAAAACCAAAACAACAAATAATTTTAAAGATTTTTATACAACCAGGCAGCTCTATTGATACGATACTCCTACCACCACAGTGCCTTCCACTGGCTGACACCACGCAGTGCTGCGTGCTGGGGACTACTTGTGGCATACTGACCTTGACAACGAAATATTTTGGTTGGTTGTTTGAATTTTAACGTCTCTTTTCAACTACAAGGTTATATCAGAGACGGCGCTTGGGACAATTGAAAGCGTGCTGCCACACTGTGATGTAAGCATACACCACACCTAGTCACATTATCCTGACACCGGGCCGACCAGCAAAGGCGTCGGCTGACCAGTTTGATTGGGGAGGCTGGTCCTTTTAGATATTTCGGTGGTCAAAATAATTACATAAATGTTTCTTGCGGCTGATTAAAAAAAAATCTAAGGAACACAAAGTCTTTGGGCTGGTGTGGACCAAGTCTTTTTATGGCAAGCTTCTCATCTCTATCTAAACTATTGAATTTAATCCTGAGCAGATTGTCTGCATGATTCATGTCCAACAAAAGAATATCAGCAGGCAATCAATCGCGATAAATAAAATAATCTAGATCTACACTGGGGTTCCCTACACCATTACTTCAAGTCGAAAAAAAAACCCTTTTCCGAAGTACAAACTTCACATATCGCATAGCCTAAAGCCGTTGTTGATTCTAGATAAACTCCCCCTAGGCCAAATCTAAAGAGAGACCACAAGTTAGGCCTGCTGCGACCCTGCTGCAGCCAATTTAGTGTGCTAGGAGGCTAGCCTTGAAATCATAGGGCCTACTACTGCAGCAGTCAAATTACGTCATGCGCTTGCCCTCCCCATATTGTTTAATATAACAATCGCATCGTGGGAAACCCAAAACAGCGAGGGCTAGCCTCCTAGCACACCGATTGGCTGCTGAATACTACGTAATTGCGACTGGTTGGGAAGAATACTACACCTTAGCACACTTTAATCCAATTGGTCGCCACAGTCTTGTGTTAAAATGTAAACAATTCCGGATGAATGGGCTATCATGGAGGATAAACAAAAAGAAGCTCTATCTTGATGGGTGACAGTTACTGTTGGGTAGGGGGGGGGGTGGCAGGGAACTCTTTGCAGCCTTAGAGTAGCTACGCGCTTGCCGACTAGACTTAGCACTAAATCAATAATGCCAGACACCAGGCGGATCAGCTACTCATACCAATTTTAAAGTCTTTGGTTTGACTCTGCCCGGGATTGAACCCGTACCTCCCGATCTCTGAGCGAGTGTCTTTACCGCTAGGCCACGTGACAGAGCCGGTTGACAACGAAAGAGAGAGAGAGAGAGAGAGAGAGAGAGAGAGAGAGTATATTAGCAGTAAGAAAGACGATCACAAACTTATATCTAGCAACTGACAAGACGAACGACGGAACAAGACAGTACAAGACAAAACAGGAACATAGTGGGATTCGAACCCGCACAGAGAGAGAGAGAGAGAGAGAGAGAGAGAGAGAGAGAGAGAAAGAAATATCTATACCCTATATTCTATGTTAGTGTCTTGTCGATCTATGTCACGTTTTGGATCGTCAACTCAGCATTAGCTTAGTACAGATACCGGTACTTCCTCCCGAATAAAAAAAAGAGGTATGACCAGAGATAGTTTAAGTAGAGATGTCTCACTCCGAGTTTTTTGCTCTTTATTTGTATTAGGACGATTTTTGGGTTATTTCCCTTGGTCATTACAGGTTAACAGCCAGATCCTTTAGATACAGTATAGTACCAATCTGACGGTTTTACTATTAAAATTTTTTTTACCAGTATTGCGCTCTTAAAATAGTTTTGAGTTACTATTTGGTATTGTTTTTTTTATAATATTACTGTACCAGCACTATTTTCTATTTACTAAAAAAATTTTTGACAATTTTTCGTCTTTTCATAGAAAATTTATGAAATAATAGGTTTGGATATTTAAAGTGTAAACAGAATGTTTTAAGTATGTTTAATTACAGTTTTTATTAAAATACACTCTGTAAATAGTACTTAAATTATCTCTGGTATGACTTCTGCAAAGTTTTTACAAACAGGCAATGAGAATTTCCTGGCACTGTTGTTGACATACAACCAAGATGGCCGCCTCCTTGAGATCTGTCCTGCAGCACCAAATCCCTTTGAACTCATTACAGCACAACAGTTATACTATTAGGAATCCGGTAAATTCATTTCTAGATCTACATGTAGTAAATAGCATCTATGGGATAATTCTGGGAATCACTTCCATACCGACGCGCCACTTTGAAATTAATTTAAAGCACTAGATAAACTTGTTACCTGCTACAATATGACTAATCCAATGTTAATGGATGAATATTCACTGGACATTGGTCTAGTGCGTTGTATTTTTATATAAATGGAATTTTCTTTCACCACTCGGGACAACGCAAGTGTATATGTGACGCCATTTCGTAAACAGACTTGCTTCATTTCGTTACTTTTACTGGCGCGTCGGTATGGAAGTCTTTCCTAATTCTGGATTTGGCCCTGATTGACGAAATGAAGGGCATGATAACATATTTTTAAACGCCATTTTTAACAATAGCGGGTTCCCAGGATTAACCATTTAAACCACACTAGAATCACTCACTCACTCACTTCTCACTTCTCGCGCCTTATCCCAGGGAGGGGTCGGCGGTCCGGATCCGTCGTCTCCAAAAGTCTCTGTAGTCTGCATCTTCTGGCACCACCCGCAGTTCCCGCATGTCTTGGTCCACCAGATCGGGCCATCTCCCTCTGGGTCTGCATCTTGGTCGCCTTCCGGGGACCTCCATGTTAAACCACACTAGAATCTAGATCTAGATATTGGCTAGATCTAGATTCAGATCTTAATTACAGTTTTTACCCACTTTTGGACGAAATGGGGATATTAATCTAGAGTTTTGTTCTTTTAAAAGAAGATTAAAGTGAGAGACCCAAACTTCAACATGGGAGGGGCTGTCCAGTTTGTCACACTCACAGGACTAGTTTGTCACATGCCTGCACTAAGAGGACTGATCTTGAACGTTGTTTCGCTGATGCTGCCAAACCATATTTATGGTCGCCTTTTAAGAATTAAATGGTCTCAGAAAATTTTACATACATGTTGTATTCTGTATCAATGTTACTTGTTAGTAGACCTAATGTGTAAAATAATCATTGAACATTTTTATTTATTTTCAACATTCTAAGGCATTTAAAAACAATATCATCATTTTGATTTTTGTGTGCACTTTAAAGCCAAAAAAAAAGCGCCCTTCAAATTACTCTTCTCCTTACCTCTAGCTGCAAGGGACACGTTTTACCTACAAACTATGGTGATGTGTATAATTTATGTCTTGAAACAAGACCCATGAAGGAAATCGATTTATTATTTGGTACAATTACAGCGCTTTAATACTGTAGTTGTAACTTAAGATTTCTTTCTTTCCACCTTAAAATTCTCGGTGTAGAGATAGTTACTTTAAAAAATAAAATGATAATTCAGCTGGTGTTTAGCAATCTTTCTTTTTTTTGATGCTAATCAAACTTTACTGCAGTTTTATTTTTTAAAAGTAAAATTCAATCTATACAACCAAGTAATGATTCATTTACTCTTTTTGAGAATGTCAGTGATAATTTCAATCATGCAGGGCACATTTGGGTCAGTCAAAACGTGGTGGGCCTGACAGTATGACATACTGGGTCTGTGAGTGTGACATAAAGGCCTGTGACAAACTGGTCCTTTGACAAACGTCACAAAATGGGCCTGTGATAAAATTGCCCTTTTACAAACTGGGCCTGGGACAAACTGGTATACATGCTCCCCGATAAAGTATTTTTGTGCATGATGTAGGAGGACTGACAGCTTTGTCATTGGTCTTCTTGTTTTGTGCAGCTTTGTTTCGCTGTCTGTGCTGGGATTAAAAAGCCTCACTCTGTGCTGCCCGGTGTTGCACAGGTTACTACATGGTCTTTTCTTAGCATGAATGTTATGTGCTTCCAGTTCCACTTCTTTCACAAACACACTTCTCGCAATTGAATGGGTGTACATGTAAAGCGCGTAGAGCTAGCTTTTGTTGGAATATGTGCTCTATAAATAGCCACAACATCTGGTCCACCACACATTTGCAGCATTTATGGTGTCAGGCTCAAATTCCTGCCCTGACAGTTTCCGCGTCTGTGGGTATGACAATACGATCTTATGTCAAGTTACCAACCTAGCAAAAAACAGAAGAGTATGGACATTGGACTAGATTCATTAACTCATTCAGCTTCTGAGTCATGAAACAATGATGTAGCGTAGCACCATTTAGGGTTTGTACTTTAGTGTGTCAATTATTACACAGGTCATTAAATCAATCATTTTATGCTAATTTAACCCTTTAAAGGCATGAACGGTCAAAGAGATATAGCCATAAGAAATTTGTGGACATGGTTAGCCATACAGCTTTTTTGCAGTGCTAAAAAGCAGATTTGCCATTTTTTTTAATTTTACCTTTTTTTTTCATTTTTTAATGGTAAGGGCAGATAACCTGCCTGGCAGTGAACTGAAAGGGTATTATTGTGTATTCTCTCGGTCTTAATTGTTTTAGGCAAGATGTATTAATTTTCTTAATGGCTTAAGCATGTATGTCTTTTTTTTTCTGGTAACTTAGCTTGTAAATCTTTATCTGTGAGAAAAACCCCAAAGACTTAACCGTACGCTCAATGTTACTTTCAGCTCACATGGTGCAGAAACCTGGCAATGACAAAGAGGCTGCTACAAGAAGATGCTGAAGCTAAGGCAGAGGATAATGACAATGGAAGTCCTTCTACCAAGAGACAAGTTGTTGATGTTGAGACAAGCATCAGATACCTAGACAGCAAAGGTTTGAAGCCTGTATTACAATGATTTTAATATTAAATGGAATACTTGGGGATATAATAATTGATTCTGTCTTATAGCTCTGTGTACATAGTTATAGTCCTTCAGTTAAACATACCATATCCTGAGACATAATTATGCAGCATATCTTCTATATTCTGTATGCTGGTGTACCTACAGTGGTGAGCGATGGCGCAATTGGTAGGGCAATTGACGGCTATCCCAGAGGTTCAGGGTTCAATCCCAAGTCCAGGCAAAGCTTTACGTGCTCCCCTGTGCCCACCTAGGGCTTGATGGCAGCTACGTCTCTTAACCCCTTCGTGACGTAGGTTCTGTCAATCGCCATGACGTGGCAGTTTTTGGTTAGAGATGGGATTATTTGTATATTTTCAACATTGCTGAACTCCAACTATATAGTCGGATTTCAAATAACTCTGCGTTAAATATCCCTTTTATGCAGTGCAAAACATGACGAACATTGTACTACTAAGCGTCATAGGGAACAGCAAAACCGGCTGATATGAGGACGTACAACGTATGTCTAGTCTGCATCTTGGCACAGCAAATGGGACGTACAAATATGTCACGAAGGGGTTAAGACTCAGTGAAAGTGAAGTGGGTCAGGAAAGCAATGGGCAACCACCTCACAATGCTGTGGACCTAAAAAATAAAGACTCTCCTCTTTGTTTCTTTTTTTTTTGCTCAATTTTCGTATATAAAACTTTACTTACATTTTACTTTAACTTAGTGTAGCTAGGCCGTGCTCTACTTTTTTACAGCTTGCGTTGTTGATTAGTGTTAAGGGCAAGTTTAGGAATGTCCTCTAACTGTAAAATGGATCTAGTTGATTGTACTAGGCAGCACTTAAGATTTCTGTTGTGCCCTGAAGTATCAAAATTCACCCTGTTGTTGAGCAGCTTAGATCGTGGGATGAGAAACACAGGAGAGTGTTTTAAATTAGTCTCGACTACACACCAAGTTTATCCCTCTGAGTTTTTTTTTTTTTAAAAGGATGATCCAACTGTAAAACAAATCATCAATTGTGCGAATTTTCTGTAAATTTACTGAAATCTGTAAAAATGAGAGCTTTAAAATGAAAAGCTATTACATTCATGACAGAAAAAAATAATATGATATACAATAGCCCAGTTTTATTGGTGTTAGGTGAAAACTTCCGCAAAAAAAACTTCTGCTAAGTTGAGATTGGTGGTTTTACTATTACAATTATATTAATTTGATTT
This sequence comes from Elysia marginata, assembly GCA_019649035.1. Taxonomy (NCBI): domain Eukaryota; kingdom Metazoa; phylum Mollusca; class Gastropoda; family Plakobranchidae; genus Elysia; species Elysia marginata. The sequence goes on along the minus strand of BMAT01009994.1, from coordinate 29,483 downwards.
TTTTTAAACCTTGCCAATCTTTTTCTTTCTCCATAAAACTTCTTTGGCTTCGTGTGCTGCAGTTTAATATTTTTGTTGTGTTTTTTTCCCTGCCAGCATTTCAACAAGGCTATGGAGACAAGCCAGTGTGGTTTCATTATCGAAGAAATTTCAAGGGGCAATTTCCTCCCAAAACAAGAAAGACTTGTATTGTAAGGCCAATTTACTCTATTCTTAACTTTAAAACTTACAAACTTTTTCCTTTTTTTTGTCCCTAGGTTAAACTCCTTTTTCTCTCTTGCCTTAAAGAGTGTAGATATATTGTTATTTGTGATTAGCCGCAAGTAAGAAACACAGTGATTTCAGAGTTCAATACATTTATTCTTGCAACAGCCATGATTTGCCATATGTCTTCAACAAAGCATTCTTAAGAGTTGCATTGTAAGTGAATCCTGACACAACACACCAAATAACTTTCTCTTTATCATTTATTTCACTCAGATTACAGTCGACCTTGACTGTAACCTTAAAATTGTTGATAAAGTTAAACAAATTTTTTGTGTATTGTTTATAAATTGTACAATGGGATATTAAGTTTTTAAAGTTTTCTGTTCGGAAGGATATTTTGAACCCCATGGGAACAAAGTTTAACTTTGAATTCTCCGTGTTTTGACTTTAGGCTATATTTTTAAAAAGAAAGAAAAAAAACCAGTGATATAAATGTAGTTTGAATTAAACAAGTGTTCAAGTTATCTAGGTTTGATTTATCTAGACTTGACTGTAAATGTAATTGGCAGTCCTCTGCTTTGGTGGAGAGACTTGACAATAGATAAACCAAGCTAACAGACACGAGCAAAAGTGAAGTCAATGATATATAGTCATATAATTATTAATATGTAAGTCATTGTAACTTATGAAAGTTCTGACATTCACTAAACAGATTACTGGTATCTCTCTTTGTTTTTCTCAACTGATTTGCAGCGTAAGGGAGAATTATCCACATCAAGTCCGTGTCCTGTTTGCCGTGATGAGTACTTGGTCGTGGATGCCAAGGTAAGGGATGGTTGGTTTGATTTATAGTTGTAGGCCACCTATCATTTTAAATAGTTGATATACTTTTAATTGAAGTGAAATGGGAACTTCAATCTGTAGCTCTGCTCTTAGATCTAAGAAAAAAAAAGTAAATATTGGGTCACCTAGTAATTCTTGGATAAAGTTCAGAGATATAGAGAGATAAAATGTGAACTGAACAGGTGTAGGTCAACGACGTAAAAGAAAGAAACACATGAAAAGTATTCAATAGCTCACTGAGAGGTCAAGCATTGTGCCAAGAGGGATAAGAATAGATTCCTAGAGGATTAGACAGAGAGAGCTGAGCAAGCACTCAGGAAAGCAAAACAACCAGCAATACCAGTCAAGGACCGACAAGGACATTTTATTTTCCTCACAAGAGGGACAGCTGACAAGATGGAAGGAACATTTTGAATCAAACATCTTTATAAAATCCTAGATATTCTCACAATTTTATCCCTCTGGATAAAGTATTTTTTATAAGGTTATTCATGGGAGAACATAGCCCAAGTATTTTCAGTTGTTTTCAGAAAGTTTGAGTGGCATCCCTGATAAAAGAAATTGTGATGACCCAGACACTCCATAGAAAGAAAGAAGTTGGGAAGTTTGTAAAGGTTACTAAACTAAAACATTCTTTATGCTTTTTATTGTTCCTTATTTAATTACTCTGTGATTAAAACAATCTGGCAAGCAAGAGTTCTTATTATTTCAAATCAGTTTCTATTTGCTACTCTAAAGATGGACTAAAAAAATACTTAAGTTGCAAGTTTTTCTGGTGTAAAATTTAACCTGTTATCTGATAAAACTTGGCTGTTTGAGCTTAAGAAAACTGAACCTGAACATAGCATCGGTTTTTTTTTTCTATATTTTTCACAGAACACAAAGTTATTGAAACAGTTCATTTCTCCGTTCTCGGGAGAGATTTTAGAATCGAGACAAACTGGTCTGTGTCAGAAAGTGCAGAAGACTCTGGTGCTAGAGGTGACGAGGGCCCAGGATGAAGGTAAATCTCACGACTCATCTTTTGCCTGCAGGAGTCACTTAGATCATCAATGAAATTTTTCTGTCTATTATAATTCACTCATTTCCTGCCCTAGCGAAGCTCTTTGATGACAAATAAATCTCTCTACGTAATTCGTAAACCGATCTTCCAACAAAAAAAAATAGATTTTCCGATTGTTAGATCTGTTGAGTTAAAGTAATTCTATAAACTAGAAAGTAGACTCAGATTTTTAAAAAAATTATGTATCTTACCCTGAATTTTGTTGTGTTTAAGAATGTCACCTTAGCTTAGACATTCCTTTTAAATCTTAATGTAGAATTCTTTTAAAGATAAATATACAATAAAAATAGATTAAAAAATACATGTGGCTTGAAAATAAAAACAAAATGGATTTTCCTCTTTTCAGAATATATCAAAACTTTTTGGTACAGTGGAATCCTCGTGAAGTCAACACCTTTAAAAGAAATTCTTGTGCTAAAGTCAACTCTGTTTGGCAGTCCCATCTTTTCTTTCTTTATAATATTGTAATCGTTCAAGTCAACGAGTTTTTGTGGTCTTGAGGTGTTGACTTTATTCACCGAAATTTCTTGAAGTTTCAATATTTACAGCTCTGACAAACTAGTTAAAATAAAATGATCATTCTACTGAGTATTTGCCAGTGATAAATACTATTTATAGTCTTATTATATGTATAAACCTGTGACTGATATCAATTCTCCATCCAATCCCAACCAACCAAAGAGATAAATGTTTAAAGCTTTTCATCTCTGTATTATCACATCTTTTTTCACAGGTCGTCTTGAAAAGCCATTACCCTTCCGCAGTTATAACTATGATGACTATACAAGCTGAGATGACGACATATTTCTTGTATGATTTGCAGGTTTTTCTGATGTTTTGACTTTGTGAGCATTTATTTGTAAGTTGATTTTGTTAGGAAGGCAAGGTAGCAATATCTCGAAGGTGTTTTACATACCCTTAGTGTCTCGAGGATGCTCAACAGGGCGGATAGCAGTATTTATTTTACAACGTGATTCTATCATACTTTGATCTTTTCAATGTTTATTTTTTTATTTATTTGAATATTTGAACATGCTAAGTTATCTCTCTAAAAGGAAATTTGTTATCTTAAGTATTTTTTCTTTGTTCTCTGAAGATAAGAAAGAAAGTATATTGAGTTTTAAAAAAATGTTTGTCCGCCTTAGATTATCTTTCAGTGAAAAACAAAAGCAACAAGCTTACAAAAAACAATTTTACATGTTATTGTTTTACTTTCAATGCAGTATGATGTCATGCTCATTCATTGATAATTCAGTACAGAATAAATGAATGAAAAAGCATGGCCTGTTTGTTTTTTTTCCTAATCTATTAATTACGGCGGTGGCCACCTAACATCACACTGGCTACTGTTGCAATTCATTTTGAGTCACGCTAAAACAATGAGGCAAAATGTTTCCTACAGGCGTACAAACTTTAGATCGCTTAATATCACAATTTTCTTCAAAGAAAAGGAATCTAAATTCTAGCATTCAAACTATTTTTATTGCTTTCTCATGACACTAGATACAATTATGCTATGTGCAGTTACATACCTGAAGAGGGGAGGGTTAATCTACACTCATCCACCTAGCAAACGGTTGACATCAATTTAATAGGAGAGCCATTCACCCAGCCTTTCCTTAATCCCACAGTACCAGATGTTTACCTGTGTTCATTGCTATACCTGAGATTGGTTTGGTGACATCGTCTGACTCTGAGTCAAGTTTGTGGTCAAGCCAGTGGCCGCATCAGTGTTTGCATTGTGACGTTATTGTAATGAGAAGCAATAGAGATGTTACACTGAAAGAAGTTGGTGGATCCTTCTTAAATCTGATTGAAAGATTGTTTTACACTCTGATTTGCTCACTTGTCCATTCCGTGCGATTGAATTTCATCACACTCGTTTTAAGCTTAAAGAGGTTTTTTATTATAACCTGTCAAAAGGCAATGATTTTTTCCAAGCTTATTTCAACCTGTTCGCCAGACTTTGTCTACTGTGACGTTAGCTTTGCATAATAATTTATACTGCCTGCAGGGCAGTGTGATGTTAGGCAGAAACTGCTGTATACTTCCTGTACATGTATGTACACATTTTAAATTCATGTAATTAATGTGCAGCAGTCCTAAGAAATGAGTCTGGTTGCAGAGTTTTGTTGTCTGTAGATGTAATGGTTACAAGCACTTATCAAGCATTTGAAGGCAATTCTTCAGTAAAGATACCTTAGATTACATCCAGAGTAGTTGCATTTGGAAAGCTGAAGTATGAATATTATAATAACCTATTTTTCGGGTGTTAAATTTTTATTTCTCTAACAAAAGCAATATCAATTCCATTAACCATTCACTGAATTTTCCTTTTTCTACTCAAATCATTGTTTAAAGATGTTACGGTTGCGTTGAACATACATGTGAAAAACTTTCAAATTATCCACATAAACGTTAAGGAAATTTTTTCCCATGACAGAAATTTTTTCTCTAAAACAAACTGTCAGAGGAACTGGATTTATTTTGAGTGAATACAACTCAGTGGTATAGCTGTTCAGGAGGAGAAAGGGAGAAAAGGAGAAAATTATTGAGATTTGAGTGAGAAAGACAGGCAGGCCAAGACAAGCAGACCAATGCGCAGAAAGATTAAGAGATAGACATGCAAAAGATGAACACAGACCATGTAAAATTATGTCACAGAGGAGAGGGGGCAGGCACAAAGGGAGAAAAGAAAAGGCATGAAACATTAAGAGAAAATGAGTACTAAACAGGACAAAAATAAGAGAGATACAGAATATTTCCTTAACTACCGCTTTAAGAAACCAGTACCCTACATGTCTCGCTTACACATATACCAAAAAAGAAAAAAATGCAAAAGGAGGATTCAAGAGCAAAATTGAAATTTGAATTGCTTCCAAATTTTAAACTGGGAGTCTCATTTTGCCCCATTCTATCTCCAATATAAACTACCTGATCATGCACTTTAAATATACCTGTTACTGATTAAAATAATAAAAAGGCAAACGTTCATCAGATAATGTGGCTTGTAACCAGTCAAAGTAAGTTGTAAGTCAAAATTGGAAAGTTGCAAGATATGGTATTACAGGAAAGCTTTTTTCTCTAATTTCAAATACAACGAAAAAAAAAACCTCTATTATGCTTCAATGTGAAGTTGTATCCGTTTGAAGTCGGCAAGGTTAGGACTTGTAAAATTTCAGAAAGGGGAAAAACATTAGCTTCAAAATTTAGACAACTACAGTAAAATCCGGATAAAGTCAACACCTCGGGACCGAAAAAAAGTGTTGACTTTAAGCGAGGTTGACTTTATCCAATTTCATGGGGGGAGGGGGGTGCAACATATTACAATGTGTAAGAACTAGATAAATTCAACAAGCGCAGCATACATGTACAGGTACTCTGAGAAATGACGAAGGCTAGCTCAGCCTAGATGTAGACACAGGGATGGAATGCGTAAGTGTGCACATGAACACTGTGTTCGCACTGGTTTGTCAAGGCAGGGAGGAGTGGGAGAACCATCGGTGAACTGCACCAATCATCATCTGAC
>BMAT01009990.1:6451-17546 GCA_019649035.1 Elysia marginata | reverse complement strand
TTCTGTTTGTCTGTGTAGGTCTCTCTCAGTCTCTGTCTATCTATCTGTCTCTCCCTCCCTCTCTTTCCCTCTCTCTCTCCCTCTCTCTTTATTTATTTATCTATCCATCTCTTACTCTCTATCTCTATCTATTTATCTCCATATCATTCTCTCTCTTTCATGGCAGTTTACAGGGATTTCGCCTCAATATAAAATTTACCTCCCCTTGTGACGCTGGTGTTTGGCTGCTTTTGAAAAATAGGGCCTACAGGTCCTGAGAAAAGGTTGAGCTTTCGAATTCGGTTGTTTTAAGAAGTCAGTAGTCTTAACCTTACAGAATGAAATCTTCATCAACGGAGGTATAAGAAGCAAGATAGGAAAAGCTCGAAGAGAAACGGATCATGCTTACTTGCAACCAAAGTTTGACCACTTCTCAATGATGCGTTGCAAACAGCATGTACATAAAATCAGTTTATTGCCCTAGAAAAAAAGATCTAGAAAATAATATGTAATCATTTCATTTTCATTTTTTTTTACGATTATGATACTGAGTCCATCGATCCAATGCATTCATCAAAGACTGGCCTACATAGCGTTCGTCTCTTTTGCTTTGTAAAGAATAATAGGAAAACTCGCTCGCCACCTTTGCTAAGTACTACTTTTCTGTTAATTTGCCAAAGACTTCTTTTTCAGTTTCGTTGTGGTCGGCCTGAAATTCATGTATTTCATCTGAAGTTTCTATCGTGCTCAACGTTGAAGCTTCGACACCATAGGGGTCGGTTTGTTAGTCCACCCTCTTCCATCCATCCAGCTCACCTTTTCTTGTAGTCAGTTTGCATGCTTGGTGTGCAGTACATGCACAAAATCTTAAGGCTGTCTTTGCATGCACATGACAAGAAACGTGTTCTATCTGAGCATCAATCAGTCAGACAAACAAACACCGAGCAGTAAGTTCCTATTGCGATGCTATTGTCCCTGAGGTACCTGCCAAGTAACATCATATGGCGGCCAACCAGAGGCAACTTCGTCTTAATACCTGATCAAGTACAATAGGAAAACCTCTATATTGTTTATTGCGGATTATGTAAAGGTTTCCAGGAGTAAGGTACAGTTGGAACACAGACGTCATTGAAGAGATGCATTAGTTTGTACGAAACGATTGACGTGATACCGAGTCCTACCTGCCATCGGACTATCTAGAGAAGAGAGTTCGATGCATGTTTCATATTCCAGTCTTTTTGGCTAGGTTTTTGTAACACATGTATTTCTTTTTCAAAGAAACCTTCCAGGTTGATTTGTTGCATGTTATTTCTCTAAAGAACTTACTTGAATTTTTACTTCACAGCATAGCAAAAGATACAATACTTTTTTATCTTTGGATTTCTAGTGCACAATTTATTTTATATTCTAGGGCTGCTTTAGTAACACCTACGCATTATGCCAAGTTATTGGCGGAGCAGGTTTCGAACCCGAAGAATGGCTCCTGCACGTATGATGGCGGATGTTTTTTTCACGCAGCCATTCTAGCTCGGTTATAACCAGATCTGTTCGATACAAGGACGATAAAGAGTCTTTGTATAATCTTAAATGAGCAAGAGTGCGGCCACATAGCTACTAGATCTAGCACCCTTTTCGGTTCTACAGTATATGTTCACTTATCTCTCTGTCTGTCTGTCTGTCTGTCTCTCTTTCTCTATCTCTCTCTATGCATTGCCTCTCTGTATCTGTCGTCTGTCTCTGCCTGTCTTTCTGTCTGTCTCTGTCTCTGCCTCTCGCTCTCTCTCTCTGTCTCTGATTGTCTCTTTCTCTCTCTCTCTCTCTCTCTCTCTCTCTCTCTCTCTCTCTCTCTCTCTATCTCTCGTTCTGTCTGTCTCTCTGCATTGTCTCTCTATTTCTGTCGTCTGTCTCTGACTGTCTGTCTCTGACTGTCTGTCTCTGTCTGTCTGTCTGTCTGTCTCTGTCTCTGCCTCTGTCTCTCTCTCTCCGTCTCTGTCTCTCTTTCTGTCTCTCTCTCTCTCTCTCTTTCTCTCTCTCTCAGCGGGAGACTAAGAAATCCCCTGCCCTTGAAGGGCTGTTTGTTCAGAGTTAAGTGATGGATGAAGGACACGCAAACAGACAATGAAAGTAAAAATAATCTATGCTAGTTTGAACCCGCTCTTGACTCTTGCTTGGAGCAACAGATGTTGCATAATCATGGCCGACACACACCGGCATGTAATTCATGGCATAGATATAAATACAGACGAAAGAGAAGACAGCATTCTAAAATCCTTTACCCGCATAGTTTTGATACTCTGGGTGTACATTTCACCTTCTACAGGTCAGCGCGAACTAAATTTGTGTTGAGTCGTAAGCAATGTACAATATTAGTAGACGAGGTGAGGGATAGAGAGTAGGAGAAAAGGAAGAAACAGGCAGAGAGGGCCAGGGGCACAGATAGGGAGACAAAGTCAAAGCCGCCATGTTTTAACAGAATTTGCCATTATTATTAAGCCATTATCTCACTTTACTTGATTCATAGCTCATCTCTTTCTCTCTCACTCTCTCTCTCTCTCTCTCTCTCTCTCTCTCTCTCTCTCTCTCTCTCTCTCTCTCCCTCTAATTGGTAATAAAAAGCAGACTTTAAACCTATCAGTACGTAAAATTCTGAAAAAAGGATACAATCTAGGGTGTTTAGTCTTGAACTTACAGTTTTCTTCAGTTGCAAAACATGATACATTCATTTATTCTTTTGGATCCCTATTTACTTTTAGGTATACTTCAAGTGTTTTGACTTTTACCTTAGTGTTTAGTTCTCTCTCTCTCTCTCTCTCTCTCTCTCTCTCTCTCTTTCTCTCTCTCTCTCTAGTATTAGAAACCCAACACAAGTATAACTATTCCACCCGATAGACCCATGGTGTGAGGATATTTTAATGGTTTCATTTAATCTGAACCTAACTACACATTATTGCTAAGCGATAACACATCTCAACTAAGCGCATGAGGCAGTAACAATAAATAATCTTCTAAATATAAATTACCAATTACTTAATATATATGTAAATATCTGCACTGTTATTTAGTTAACGCTAATTTCTGAAATATGACCGCAGATTCAGCTTTCAGAAAAATAGTTAGAGGAATAAAAAAGAGAATCAGACAGAGGCACAGAGAGAGGGAGAGAGAGAGACAGAGAGAGAGAGAGACAGAGAGAGAACGAGAGAGAGAATGAGGGATGAGGGCGGAAGATCAAAAGGCATGAAGCTAGAAAGAAATTTTAAAATTGTATTTGGAATCCACATGTTGGAATTGCTATAACTAAAATTTATAGGGCATTTCCGCTTCTGTTGATTACACTTTAGAAACTTTAATTTTTTAATCTGAATTATAAGACTTTAAGCACAACGTTTATACTTGTTGGCCACTCAGAATAACTGCATGAGATTTCGATGCATACTGCCAATGCGCTGTAGGAAAACAGTAGGCATATCTCTTATACCATGAGGTAATACTTGTGGCAAAATGAAACCGTATTCGAGTGTTTTTGTATGAATTCACCATGGATTTCATATTTTGGCTTTCGTGTTTCACAAAGTTAGCGTAAACATACCTAGATGTATGTCATTCTCCAACAATATCATAACTTTTGTAGGTTGTCAAGGTGTTATCTTTTCATTAGTACCTTTGACACAAACCGCTTTCGGCTTTCAGGGCCCATAATGAGTATATCAGAGTAACTGCCCCTTAACTTCTCTCTACTAACCTGTTCTTTGCTCTGTGAGTTCATCAATCAGTTCACATAATTCTCACCCTCTGACCCTCCTGTCATAGTAAACAGGCTGCCGAGCTACGCACCGCACCGATGCACATGTGCGCGCGGTCATTAAACATCAGAGGAATTACCCGAATAGCTTACACCTATTTCAAGATGTGTCCATTGCCTAAGCAACAGCAGTAGATCCTTGCACCAATGTTCTTCTAGACAAGGCCTTGGCAAAGGTCAGCGCTTAGACGAGATTGGGATCAAATGTACAAAGACTGATGTATGATTGTGGATATTAACGTTATAAATGTTGGTCAAGGGCAAAAACCGCTATCCTTTTGTTAGCGTTGGCACAATTTCAAAACTATTTTAGTGCAGCAAGTTCATCAACGCATTGATCTGCTCGTCAAACCAGCCTAACATCCCGTTACCCAGTTTTCTTGGTTTCTGAAAGAGTTAGTTTCGGGCTTTGCATGACTTCGTGAATTTCTGCTGTATTTATTTCCTGGTATCTTCATCTAAACAATTAGAGAAAATGTGGCCTTTCCAGGCCATAACAAAAACTGAGTTTAGTTTTCCCTCACGCATGTCCTTTTTTATCCTCTTTTAAATCTTTAACTGCTCTCATTCTCTCTCATTCTCTCTCTCTCTCTCTCTCTCTCTTTCTCTCTCTCTCTATCTCTACCTTAGCCTCTCTTTCTCTCTCCCTCTCTCTCTCCTATCTTTCTCTCTCTCTCCAGTTCTCTTTCTATCTTAGTCGCTCACTTCTCCCCGTCTTTCTCTTTTTCCCCGCTCCCTCTATATATCGTTCTTTTAAAGTCTGTGTCGGCATTCTTGTTTTGAATCAGCAAATCGTTTGACCTGTTTGCCAACAAACAAATACCTTTTCCAGGTGTTCTCCCCAGGTTGTTTTCGTTTTTCACCTCGCCTATGTATCTCGCATTCTCATCCGATCACATTTTCTTCAGTCTCATAGATCTCCATAATGTTTTGCTCCGCCATCTTTTTCCTTTTTTTTTTAAATCTTTTTTTCAAATTTTCATCTTCCTTTCTCTGGATTTTTACTGTCCCTGGAGATATTATTTACAACCTATTTCTGTTTACTATTTGGGACACTCTTTCTAGACTTTTTACTCAGTACATATAATTTTATACCCCCCTCTCTCTCTCTCTCTCTCTTTCTCTCTCTCTCTCTCTCTCTCAGTCTATCATACAAACTCACATACACATACACACACACGTTCTCAATTCCCCTCTTTCTCAATCATGTCTTTGTTCTTTTCTATAATTTTAACCGGTGCATAAAAAACAGTGTCAGTAGCCCTTCCGTAAGAAAAAACTGTACATTTTGAAAGACCTAATATTACTCAAATAATGATCCAGTAACCTTCGCCAGGTCGGCTAGCCATGTAAACTGAACTCTCTGGACGAGTGTGAAAGGAAGAGGATAACAATAATAACTGTTACCGTGAGTAATTACTCCGCCATGCCCAGAGCATCTCCAGATTTTCAACACGGTTCCCTGCAAAACTCAGACATGTACATATTTTGTGAGATGGATATGTTTGTTTCATGCACGTAGGCAAGGCCAGGATGTTCAGCGTGAGTTATGCCGTCTTCCTGTTGCACGCATCGCTGCTTACTGGTAATGTTTTCTCTTCCCCCCCCCCCCACTCTCTCTCTCTCTCTCTTGCTCTTTCTCTCTCTCTCTCTTTCTCCCTCCATCTCTCTCACACATTCGCACAAACAAACATTCTTTGCTCACTTGTACGTGGTTAACACTTGGCAGAGACAGAAGAAAAGATAGAGAAACAGACCGATAGAGAAAAAGAGAGGGATAGTGAGAGAGAGAGAGGTGGAAAGATTAAAGATAGTTAACATTAAATGAGAATAAAATGGAAGATAAAGAGAAGACAGAGGAAGAAAGAGGTAGATAAAAGGGAAGTAAGTCTGAGGAAAAGACTTAACAATAAGAAAGGAGTAGCAGAAAAGCGAAAAATTGATAAAGGTAAGGCTGAAAGTTTTTATTCAGAGGGAATGAGACAGATAGAAAGAGATTGGAGGGAGTGGGATAAAGAGGAGGAGAGACAAAGTTCAAAGTTAGTTTGAGGTAGTCAGAGAGATACATGTTGAGAGAAATGGGAGTTTTTAACAAACAGTTCTTGCTCATCAGGGAAATATTTTCATAATAAAAATCAGAGAGAGATAGAGAGAGAGAGAGAGAGAAAGAGAGAAAGAGAGAGAGAGAGAGACCGGAACTGATTGAAAGTAAAGTTTACAAAGAGGAAAAGCGAGATAATTGAAGAGTTCCTCAATGAGGTATTGTTAGAACAGTTCGCTCTCACACTGACACTCATGCCCTTAGCACCTGCACGGAGTCCATACCTTGAGTTCTGAATAAGATAGAAAGCAGGAAGAACAGACAGGTTGTGTAACATAAAGAGTTTGAGGATTAAGGGTAGAGAAAAAGATTACCTTAAAGGTATAAATAGATATTAGAGACCTTTAGCACACGCACCGTGTCTCACTACGCGTACGTGAAAATCGGGAAAGCAGATTGAGGAAACTATAAAAATAATGAAACCAGTTTCTAAAAATAGACGCCACAGACGTTCGCGTCATACTCACGTGTTGCTGCTTAAAGTCTGTACTGATCGTATGAGAGAGGGACGATTGTAAAAAATTTTAATATTTTCTCAAGTGATTCTCTAAATGAAAAATCTATAAGATTTCTTTGGGTCGATTACATTCGAAAAATGCCTGAAAAACATCTCTAAAAGGGGCTCAAAGTATTTTTGTATTATTTATTTTTCTCTTTCATTCGTTCGATAATTTCAGTTTGTTCCTTCGATAATTTCGTTTTTTATCTACCATGGTAGTATCAATGAAGTTTTTTGTTTTTCTTCGCGCAAAATCTAAAAACTCCTTTGAAATGATTGTCATGGATTCTTGTAAAATTAAGACAGTGCCCACTAAAGGTATGGTTAAAATGTCTTTTTCTTTGAAACCGCTCACTTTTTAGATACATATACATTATATAGATTTTTCAAAGATATTTTCAAACAGTTAAAGTCTAGAAGCCTGATGGAAGATAAGGGTGCACGTAACGCTTTTAGATAAAATATTCGGATTATTCCATGAGGCAGGGTGGAATTAATTTGCCTTGCAACAAGTGCAGGCAGATCATAACTATGTCAGGTATTCGAGTTTTACTATTTTTTTTCTTTTTTGCAAATCAAAGAATTTCTAATATCTTTTTACAAAGTTTTGGTATTGAAATGCAATTTTTAAAGTCTGGCAACTGAAAAATTGCGGTTATTTTTCAATTCAGTAATGTAAAGATCTCGACATCCGACTTAATCTTACTGGCTGCGAGGGTCTGTGTGGGTGAGTAGGGTGAGATTTCAGTTCCTAGCACCAACGGGAATTCAGCTCGGCACGGAAGAAATATAGAAATGCAAGACCGCTGAATTCAAACTCATTAGCAATGGTGCAAATATCTTCTCCTGGACTGGCGCCAGTTAATCACATTTTGAAAATATCAACCTGATATTTCTGTAGGTTAGTGTGCACAGAGTAAGGCTGGTACTGCACTATGTACAATGCATAATTCAGCGCCATCGGTAGATTGTGCAAGTGATGCTGAAACAACGAAAGGGCAGGCCATCAAATATTAACGTTGTAAATAACAGCTTAGAGAATCATATTATGCACATTAATCTTGGTTCCAAGTTTCCGATCCTTGGAGAAAATTCGGGACAGAGAGTATTGAATATAACATGGAACATAACAACGCTGTTTCTTCTACTGTTGCTCTAAAAAACATTGGTTTGGTAACTCTTTTTCTTGTGTGGTAATCAATTTAATATTTTCCTGTTTCATCAAAATCGATAAAAAATCTGTCATGTACAAACGAATTGCAGTATCTCTCATATGGTTTGCACTGCAGATACTGCTTTTCGTTTGTTCCGGGCAGAAATGTTTACAAACAGAAAAGGTCTTTGAAGAAAAAAAGTAAAATGGTGATCCCATTGTCCATTTCTCTTAAAAACGGCGTATGTATAATAGAGAACATTTACTTTTCATTTTCTCTAAAATATTATCACCAACACCCTCATTGAATCGGGAAGCTGACACAGCAGAAGCAGACCTAAAACTGCTCGTTGTTACAGGAACAAATTTTAAAGTCAAACGAGCTATAACAGTTATAAGATAAGAAATACATGTATATATACAATGTATCTCAGAGTTTTTAACAACTGGAAATCTTTCTTAAGGGTTAACACAGACTTTATATCAGTAAAACGAGAGTTCAACAGCACTAAACAATTTACAATTTGTGTTAATACCCATGGCTTAATGTATTTATCCGATAACACATTTTTCTATCTTAATAAAATAAGACTTTTCTGAAAATGTCATGAAACGAAACAAACGACTTTCTTGAAAATGTTATGAAACGAAACACCGTGGCTATATATTGTGCCCACTATGCGATGTTTTCCAGTCAATACCAAGGAGATGGGATAGTTCTCTTGGCTTATGATAAGTTGACTTTAAGATATTTATGTCACCTTTATCAAGGGAATTCCAGAAGATCTATACAGTTACCACACTTTTCATTCGATGCGTGCACCTTTGTGCCATATTTCCCCCCACAGAAAAGACCTACGAGTATTTGATAGATCAGGTCATTTGTTTTTATACGTGATATTGCCAAAAGTGTAACCCTTAACTTAACACGTTTGACTTTTTGTACAATGTATCATTTTACATTGTCACCTAAGAGTGCTTGCTACGTTTGTTTTTTTCTCTGTAGCCCCCAACCTTTTTTATATACTTTGAAAAATATTAACCTGTTCTCAGAAAGCCGCGTATAAAGAGAGAAAAAGAGGAGAATTAGAAATAATTCATGAGTGTGTAGGTTTTCAATAATGCCTTTTGGAACATCAGTTACTCTCAGTCTCAAAAACTGTCCTCCAACAATGGAATACAATATTGTGAGCGCACAGCTTACGTCACCTGGTCTCTAAGCTGCACTTTTATCCACCTTATTAGTCCCTGTCTCTGTCTCTCTTTCTCTCGTTCTCTCTTTCTCTGTTTGTGTGTCTGTCTATCTCTCTCTGTCTGTCTGTCTCTCTGTGTTTGTCTGTCTCTGTCTCTCTCTCTCTTTCTGTCTCTCTCTATGTCTCTCTCTCTCTTCCTGTCTCTCTGGCTATCTCTGTCTTTTTCTCTGCCTCACTCTTTGTCTCTCTATGTCTCTCTCTTTCTGTCTCTCTGGCTCTCTCTGTCACTTTCTCTCTCTCTCTGGCTCACTCTCTGCCTCTCTTTGTCTCTCTCTCTCTTTCTGTCTGTCTCTGTTGTCTGTTTATCTCTCTCTCTCTCCCTCTCTTTACCTCCTCTCTCTCTCTCTCTCTCTATCTATCTATCTATCTATCTCTCTCCCCCTCTCTCTCTGACAAAGTAGGACCAGCTGTTGTCTTCAATGAACCTTCACAGAATGCTCGCGGTTTAGACTAATTACTTTTATGTAGTGGATCTCCCCGATTGATGAGACTGAATGGGAAGCTTTGCACACAGATATTACCACATTCATAGAGCAGACAACAAGCCCAGGCTGGGAGCCACTTCATACTGTCTCTGTTTTATTTATGGTGAATTAATCCTTCATTGCGTTATAAACCAACCTCAAGTGTAATAAATGAGAGCGCTCAAAGGAGACGGTTGAAAAATGGTTTGCACAAAAAGCAAAATGCATTCCATTTCTGCAAAATGATAATCTTTTGATTATTCTAATCATTCGTGTTCTTCCAAACTAAGCTCGCTACCAAGTAAACATCCCAAAAAGCAGTTCTATTAATAACTATGCATTTGATATTTGGTCATTTATGTATCTATGGTACAAATTTAATTCAAATTTATACTTCTCCTAAGCTTCAAATTCTCAGAAATCAAAGACTAGCACAACCAATACATAGACTATGGACAACTTTTAGCTTTTGGCTTGGGGGGAGGGGTGCATTGCACCTCTGGAAAGTTTGCGTTTTTTACATCTAAAATTAAGGGAGAGAGATGATATTTTTCCAGCGCTTTAGAACAATTAGGCCCGATAAGGTCTTCCGCAAAGACCTTAAAAATGTTCAAAGTACTATTTTCCAATAATTATATCTACCTCTCCAATCCGTTAACAGACTATTTGGTGAAAAAACTCGCATGAGTATGATATCTGATATTGTTTGTTTTGGTTTTTTTTTGTTGGGCATATTACTTTTTTTTCTTCTTTTTGAATTTGATTACGACCAATCGGGCTATGCTGCCAGGTATATTCAAAGTGCAGTATCTTCCATAAGTTTCAACTACAGATACTGCTTTTTTGTTTGTCCTGGGTAGAACAGTGTAATGGTTTTAGTGATTGGGTGCAATAGTCTTTTTTACGTCGTTATCACATGTAGAGGGTATTTAATGTAATGCAAGAGGATTAAGTATGACATGGAATTAATGGGCTTTAGCATTTATTGGGTTTTAGCCCCAATGTTTTCCCTGACTGCTCTAGTTATAGGTCTCAAGGTTGGATCTTTAAGATTCAATAATGATTTCATTTTCTCTTGTTTTCCATTGCCTTGAGCGTAGTTATCAGATGTTCAGACGAGGGTATTGCAGTTCACTAAGATATTATAGCTCTGAGGTTGTTAATGTTATTTAGATGGCGCGCATGGTAAAAGGACGAAATATGGATAGTTAATGAGTGTGTTGGATTTTTTAATAGTTACATACTGAAGATGATCTTCTTAATGGTGTAACACGCTGTAAACTCTTTTTATTCTTGTGCGCTGAAACAACAGATGTAGGCCTAAGGTTTTGCACGACAATATTGCCATACAAGAACTCTTAGTCTTCATACGCGCTATTGTTGAACTAACCTATCTTCCCGCAGTTATTTCAAAGGTTTTTGGAGCATGATTGTCGCTTTTTGAAATACAATTTAAAGAAAGTAAAGCCGAATTTGGACTTCTTAATTCTTCTTCTGTTGTATAAATCTTTTTCTGTTTTTTTTCTCTCTGTCTGACTCTCTCACTCTCTGGCACTCTCTCTCTCTCTCTCTCTCTCTCTCTCTCTCTCTGTATCTCGGGCTGGCTGGCTGTATATCGCTTTCTTCCCTCTGTTTAAGTTTATTGTCACTTTGTCAGTTTGTGTGTGTCTCTCTGTCTGTTTCATGAAATACATTTTCCAATAAAGCAAGCAGAAACAGTGAGAGTTAGTGATATGAAAAGGGACAATGTTTTTACATGAACAGAAAAAAACTAATAAAACGCCGGGAAAACCTTATTGTGATATACAGAAAGGTGTACAATTTGACTGACGTTTACAAGTAAG
>BMAT01009986.1:43466-53915 GCA_019649035.1 Elysia marginata | reverse complement strand
TCCCTGTGATTAGTCTTGTTTGGATTCCGATTAATACAGGCATTTGTCAACAATAAATATATCTCATAAGTCTCGAGGGAGCAAACAAACATTACGTGAGGACTTGTGACTTTCAGTCTCATTTGTGACAAACAAGGTCACCTTCTCGATCTCTCGTCCTCAGCTTCAAACTTTCAGTGACTAGAGAACTACTCATTTTCAACTCAGTCACATTACGGACGGTCTGAGATAAAAGTGAAAGCAAAAGAAAAAGAAAGCTCCACACATACTCAGTGGATTTTTTTCATAGGATACCTGCTCAGCTGATGAAATGTCTCTTGGTTTCTTCATGTCAACAACTGGTGTTACAATTAGCAAGAAGTGTCCCAATGTCTTACCCCTACCTGGTCTGTCTTAGCTTTTTGTCTCTGTACAAGTAGTGGGTTAAACTTTGCCGTTTGAACTTTATCACCATGAGCCTTATATTCCCCACTATCTGGCCTCCGTAGCAAAAACTGTAGATTTAGATGTCAGTTTTTGGAGTAGATCTGCTAGTTTGATTGTCCAACTGTGTTGAGAAACTCGTCAGAACCAGAACTAGAGTCTGGCATCAGACCATGTAATATCTGCACCATGAGGTGTAGTGCAAAGTAAGACTCAACCTCATACGTTGGTACTGTGGGTTCAAAGACTTAGAGAAAGCTTCCCACTCAGCCACTGACTCTCTCCCCTCCCCTCTCCTTCCCCTCCTTGTTGTTGCAGATGCTGCTGCTGCTACTGCTGGAGGAGGTGGTGGTAGTTGTAGTAGTGGCGGTGGTAACGATGGTGTCAGGGGTGGGGCACAGGCGTTACCCCCTGTACCACCAGCATTGGCCACGGCGGAGCGCCTCGTCTACCACTACTATTCCCAGCAGCTCCTCTCTAGCGAGCAGCATGTTTTCATGCAGCGCATCGTCAACCAGTTCTACCTACAGACTAAACCGGAGCCTCCTCCTCCCTCTTCCTCCTCCTCGTCCTCCGTTGTGTCTGCCTCAAGCTCCGCCCGCCCTCCTACCATAGACCCCAACCATTTGATCTATCAATTTTCTCGTAAGTCCCTGTTGACCTACCTTCCCTGATCTTTCACTGACTTTTTAGTTTTGATGATTTTGTTCTCTTCAGTTGACCTAGTCTTGATTGATTTGTAGTGGACACCTTTTTTTACATTTCCCTTTGTTTGCTTGGAGACAAGTCAGTTAGCAAAGTGTATTTCTCTGTTGTTTTAAAACCTCAATCAACTACCAAGTCTTACAACTCAAATCTGTGATTCTTGTCTGAGATTGTCCTTTTGTCCTTGCTCTCTATAATTACCAGTTTGCTTTTTCAAAGTTAATACAGATTTGAGCAAAGTAGATTATTGTTTCTTTTTTCCTCCTCAATGTAGAGGATTTTGTTTTGTTTTGTTTTTATTTGGCATGGCTAGATATTCTATAGTACCTTCTCAGTTGTGTTTTTGTTTGTACTTCTTTTGGTTGAAGATAATTTTGTGTTTACAGTTTGCTTGTCTGTTATCGGCATTAGATTAAGTATTGATCCCTCTCACTGGTATTTGGATACTAGTATTACCTATTTGTCCAGTTTTCTTTTTTCATTTCCTAGGGACAAAATACTTTCCTGTTAATTACTCATTACGTAAATCTAGGGCAGGAAAGTAAGAGCTTTACGCAGAGTAGCCCTCACAGTTGAGTTTATCTAGGGCAAGAAAGTAAGAGCTTTACGCAGAGTAGCCCTCACAGTTGAGTTTGAGGACTTTGTGAAGGCGACCAGGTCTAGGTGTCAGTATAGTTTAACACTTCTGGAGACGACACACATAGTATTTTTATGCAAAAGCAAAATACCAAAGGTTTTTTAAAAATCTAGTCACTGAATAATTGTTGCTATTTCAAAACATACTAGATTCACAGTTTTCTAAAGACCAGTTGAAACTCACCGCTCATAAAGTGAAAATATCGCCACCCATAAAGTGACAAATTCACCGCTCATGAAGTGACACACACCCAGAACAATTACTGCTTTGGTCCCCACAAAGAGAGAGAGAGAGAGAGGTTTACTTCAACAAGATGCCTCACCTTCCTTCTGGTGCTAGAACGGTTGAGCTATGTGATCCTTATATATTGTTAAGTATTTCTGATTATCTTCATCATTATCACCATCTCATTACCAACATTTGTTTTTAAAATTTTTTTTACCAATAATAGGCATTAAGATTTTGGGGGGACTGAAAGTATTTGGAACGTTTTTTGTTTTCTTTCCTAAGTGATGTACTTCTTTTTGCATTTATGACATATTCAAAATAGTATTAATTTACTGCATGCAAATTGAAATCTTAAGTTTCAGTTATTTATTCAAGATATTTTATAAAGCTTTCACCATGTTCACCAAAGAATAGTTTCAGAATTAAAGCTTTTTTATGATTAAATATCTTGTCAGAGATAAATGACCTGTTAAACATCAAGATCCTGGATTTGTTTTGTGAACCTTAATGATAAATCTTATCCAGACTTAAAATAGATCATTATAAACTGCATTGAGAAAAAAAGATAAATTTTTCATAACTTTCATAGAATTCTTCAGGATAGAATAACTTTTCGGAGAGCTCATCTGTAACACAAAAGTGATTTATATCATTACCTAACAACTTCTAGTATAAAAAAAACAAAACAAGATAACAGACAAAACAAAGAGGCCTTATATAATTTGCTAAGTGATAGAGAGAGGTTTTCATGTGGTGCGCATAAGATTAAAGAATTGCCCTTCAAAAGGCCAACAAAGCACTGTTATTGTTATTATAGGTTTACCATTTATTGTGTGTGATAAACTCGTAAAATGTTTTCTTGGACAAGAGCCATTGCCAAAGTCAACAGACCAGTTAATGAGCTGAATGTAATCAGAACAGTTAGATAATTTAACTTTATGCTTATTTTTAACTGTATTCGGATCACCATATAGAATTTCTTTTTCTTTTGTTTTGTATATGGATTATGTTGTTTTTGGAGGATTTGAAGTGAAATTTTGTTATTGGAGGTTTGAAATATTCAAACTGGACTGTATGGTCAAGTTTTTGGCAATGGCTCTCACACACTAAGACTAAAACTTAACATAAAAGATTTGCTATCTTGTCCCTTCTGTTAACCAAGAGCACGAATCTTCGTCTTCTGTCTCCAGGGGCCGATCCTCTGGCCGCAGGGCCCGCAGGGCCAGGGGCCGCAATCCCCGTGTCAACATCGGCAAACCCGATGCCGGGAGTTCTCCCCCCTGGACTGCCACACCCGCTTCTGGCTGCGTCGGCCGGCAGCCGAGAGGAGCTTCTGCAGCGAGAGCTTTATGGCAGGGGCGGGCCATTCATAGACCCTGCTCTTGCACATCAGGTGAGCTGTCTGCCCTTGAACCTGAAAGTTTAGTGTGGGCCCAGGGACTGTTTTTTACCAGTTGTTTCTCTTTTTTCAACTGTTGGAAATTTTGGGGTGCTTTTCTCAATTAGTAAACAAGAATAACTAAACGTATCGTGTCAATGGCGTTTGTTTTATTTGAGATTTGAGAGGAGGGCGCTCAGATCATTTCTTGTGTTTCTTCAAAATCATGTAGCATCCTCGTGAAGCCCATAGTACCGTAGTGAGTCCACTCTACAGCTGTCTCGTTCTCAGACTAACTTGCTTTAGTACTTATAACATCCTTATTTCATTTTGTTCCAAAGTTTTTAAGTACCCCCCCCTAAAAAAAAAACAATTAAAATGTGTTTTTTCAAAGTCCTGTTTGAGTAATGGCAATTACTTCCACTACTGTTTTGTTAATCCTATCAAAGATTAAAGGAAATAAACCAATAATTTGCTACAAAATACATATTTTTATTATTCAATACAATTTGAAAAAAATATTTTATTTTTAGGAAATTTAAGTGAACTATTATTGAACAATTACCTGAAGCAGACATATTAACATGTCACTTGCAAAAAGTGCTACGTCACAAAATTTTCGCTTTTTATTAGTTCATTTTAACATTATGTTTTTATTTTACATTTTGAGGTAAAAGCTTTCAACAAGTTGAAAAATTGCTGTATTGCTTAAAAGAGTTCTTAATGCTTGTATCAGATTTTAATTAAGTGCAACCAGAAAACTTTGAAAGTTATTAAAGATATCAACTCATATTTTTGTAAAAACATAATGTGGTGTCTTTTGTAAAGAAAATCATCCATACACATCAATTTTCTTCCCATTTTCCTGATGGCAGACAGTCTTTGTTGAGCAGTAGCTTTTTTTGTTACTTTTCCTTAGATATCTTGTTGGTCCATGTGATGTGGTAGTTTACATAGACACTGCAAACTTAATAAGGCCTTTATATCGTGGCATTTGTGAAATATTTGTTCCCTTTTTAATTTTACTTCTTTTTTTTTCAGCTGTCTGCCCAAGCGGCAGCCCATGAGGCTTTACAACGACATATTGCCATGGAGAGAGAAAGGTTCGGATCCTCTGGCCATATGCCTCACTAGGTTGCACCTGACAACTGTACCACAAAGCTGCTGTGAGGAGGAATTGTGTCTCGTAGATATGAAACTTAACTGTAAACATGCGGTATTGCTACGGGAGTAAGGTACTTACTGCTTTAGTGCCAGGACGGTGGGGGACATGCTTTTGGTCTCCCTCCATACAATGAACCAGTAGGCCTACAGTGGGGAGGGGGGACATGCTGTTAATCCCCCTCCATACAATGAACGAGTATAGCAGTGACGCGCTATTGATAGCCTCTTGCCCTCCATACAAAGTGGGGACATGCAATTGGTCCCCTCACTTCTCTGCTGGATTTATCCAGACCTTGTCGGGACTCACCAAACTTGCAGCTCAGCAATGCCGCAGCCTTCATTGGCCACGATGAGCTCTGGACATTATACAAATCTTTGCTAAAATTTTTCCAAGTTATGTTAACCAAGTGAAGAAACGGCAGAGAGCTGGCCAAGTGTTAGTTAAGCTCGACAGATATCTGTTTGAAAAGATTGAACTCAGTCATCAACATTGTGCAAGACATTGTCAACCTATGCTACTATGAACTTATGAGATATTTGTGAACTATTTCTGGGTATGCTACTATGAACTTATGAGATGTTCATGAACTATTTCTGTGTATAGGTTTTCTGTGAAAACATGGTGAAATACAGCAAAGACCATGTTTTAGTAAGAGTTATTAATGTAGACATCTTGTTTGTTTTTATATTATGTAACTGTTGTAAACAAAAGTACATGTTCTGTGTTTGAACTATCAATTTATACTAAGATTTCTGGCACAGCTGACTTCATTGCAATTATCGCTTCTTCTTGTAAAATATGCCATCTCACTTTTGAACATTTATTTCCTTTCCTTAATGTGTGTGGGAGGGTCGCAGTTATTAAATAATTATATTATTGCTACCCAACACTGTTTTGTCCTTTAGCTAGACGAAAAGTTCTAACATTTGTTTTGTTACTATCATTATAACCATTGTTATTAATGTTATTTTTCAACATGTTAAAGAACGCGGTGCCAAGTAATCGAAGAGAGGTGCTCTCCCTTCTCCCTTTGCTGCTACGTCTTGCAAAACGGACTCGGGGGTCCCCTAGTGTTCATTTAACATTTTCATTATTTCTCACTTTGGCGTTCACATTTTTCTACCCAGGCTGTGCGCTGTTTGTAAATTGTATGGTCTTTATGCAAGTAAGATAATGTGTATAAATTGTGTTCATAAAATCATGCAAATTCTACATAACATACTGGCTTCATCAGTCAGGCATGCTTGAAAACGTTCAGTTATTGGCCCTCTAAACCAGCACTTGTGTACAGAAGGTAAATATCTACATTCAGAGTTGTATAAACAGCAAGCGTGTACATAGTTCACTTCGCTGCAATAATTTTGTATCTCCCTACTCTGAAAACTTTTGTTTAGCCATGCACGGATGCTGACAAAACTGTGAGGAAACAAAAAGTTTTGTGCATAAGAGAATTTGGAGCGGAGGGAAAGAATCATAGTTTTTATTGAGGCCTCATGTTTTGTCTGTCTCTAATGTATGAAAATCTTTATTTTATACTATTATTTTAAAGTTTAGTTATTGATGATGTATAGAAATAAATGTTTAATTTGTGCTTTTTGTGAAATAATAATTGAGTCTTAAAATTTCAAAGAGTCATTTGTTTCTATGCATTCATTTGTCCCCCCTTATTTATAACTTCACCTTAATATTACTCGCATTCATTTTTGGTATTTCTTTTGTGTTAATAGCAGTAAATTTTGCAATAATTTACGCTTTTGTTTTCATTATAATACAAATTTTGTTCATTATTGTTCAAACTTAACAGCAAATGTGGATACAGAAGTGCAGCCATGGCGACAATAATATGATTTTAACACCAGAACCTGTTTCATTCAAACTATGTTTAGATTACTGGTTTTATCTTTTTGTTAAGCTGTGAAATTTTGGATACCAGTAACTTTAACATTTATCTTGTTCCCATGAGGTTTAAAATGTCCGGTGTAGACTGAAGCTTTTAATCTTTTTCTTTTACCTGTAGAAAGTCTCATGAGGATTAAGCTATTGTTTTTTGTGAGTAAAACTTACTATGTGTACTGTTTTGTTCAGCTTTTTTGTTTTTCCTCAAAGTGAAAAATGTTTAAATTCTTATCCCTTGTTCAAAAACCACAATTTGTAACTTTTTTGCTTGAGATACAACACACCCATGTTATCTGCTTATTTCTGAGAGCTTCTGGTCAAACAGTTTGGTGAGAAATCAAAATTAACCAACTCTCAAATTGGAAACTTCATGTAGACTTCTCAAGGCTTTTTTCTATTTTTGGCTCTGTTAGTAAGTGTTACTGTTAGTGTTAGTCGTGGGTTGTTCCCAGTCATTTTGACTTAAACGGACTGCACTGTATTTATAATGTAAGATAATTCGGATAAAAATTTGTTGCAATGAGAAGATAAGTGTCATCATGCTTGATCCAACTCATTGCTTTTTTGTTGATGAACTTTTTTCCTCCACTTCTCGAATTCTTGTTTTCAAAACATTGTTCCCCCCCCCCCCTACTGTGGCTTTCTCTCCATATCCTTTTTCTGCTGCTTCATGTAGAAGTATCAACTAGACTAGAAATTCCACCTTTCCCTCCCGCTCCTCTTTCATCATCTGATCATTGTACATAAAGCAATGTCTCCCCCAGCATTGTGGGGTTTTTGTTTCTGTATAGACTTGAGAAGATGACAAAACAGCAAAGCCACCTGTGTGTCCAGTCCAGTCCAGATAGTTCAAATTACATGGCAATCAAGTTTAACTTCGAATTAGCTGTATTTTGACTGACCCCCGTATCAGTATAATTTCTTTAAGAGAAATAAGATTAGTAAAATAAAAAGTTCTTTTCAACAATTATTTGCATTATCCATGTCTGAGATATCTGGACTTGACTATAAATTTTATATTTCTTATGTGTGTCTGTCTATCCTCATGATGAACATAACCGTACATTTTTAATACTATTCATGTGTAAACATCACTTTCTCGGTGTCTATCAGTGTCTTGTACAAATAAAAGCCTACACAATGAAAACAACTTGTCTCTGTGTGAAAACCGTGGTTGTTGATTACTCTACGCTGCAGTGGACCTCGGATCTAACAAACTTCTTGGGGAAAAATTGAGAAAGTTTTGCTGAGGCCAAGGGTTGTTAAAGTAAGGTTTATTTAAAATACAGTAGCTCACAACACTATCTCAGACCTGCCACTCCTACTCCTAGAAATAAAAAAATCAGTATAACCGAGCTGGAGATTCAGTATTCAGGGTTTAAAAAATCAGTGTGACTTTGTACAGGTATTCACAAACTGGTACTTTTTTTGTAAAAGCACAAATGCTTCAACTTTAATGTGGTCATCATAATTTAAACTGCTAAAGAAAAATAGAAACAAAAAATGTATAGCAGTTAAAAAACTACCATGCTTACAAATGTCAATTGGTAACACAGTAGGTATAGGCCTCATGTCATTACCTTGTAACACTCAAGAAAGGATTTCCTTCAAGCTTGTGAGACTAAATGAAATAACAGCATGCGGACACAAGGCTGGTAGGGCGTGATTTATCACCTGCAGTAATTAGAACTGACAGCCTGGCCAACAGCTTAATGCGTGATGTTGTCTATTTTACTCTATGCATAGTGATAGAGCTTTTTGCAATGTTAGCTTTTCTTCTTCTGATATTATTGTAATCTCTTTCTCACACACAGGCACACACATTAACACCTGTATCTCTGATAAAGTGACAAACCAGAAAAATAGGTCAAGCAAGGACTATTAATTAGGTTCAGTTTCACTTCTTGTTTGTAGAAAACGAGTTTGTTCTGAAACAGATTATTCTACTGAAGGAAAACTAAACAGGAAAAATTGTAACTTTTGTTTCAGTTTGTTTAGTTTTAGTTGAAAAATATGAGGTATGCTGTACTTAAAATACATCTGCTACTGCTACAAACAAACACTTACTACTTTTATCTAATAAAAGAAGAAAATGAAACATGGATTGTTCAATATTAATCATAATTTTTTTACATTAAATCAATACCAAAAAAAGTTGTTACTTAAGTCTGGCATTTTATTTCATTGCCCTACCCTGAGTCTCCATGAATTTTAGTTTAAAAAGTAAAGGGAATTAATGACTTTTGGGTACAGCAGTGGTTTTGGCAATACAATTTTTCTATTCTTCAATAGGTTATGGGTATACATGTCGAATCTCTTGGCAATGAAAAAAAAACTTTGAGTTGAGAGGATTTGAATTATACTCAAGTCAAAGGACCAGTTTTATTTACCAAGTCACTTCTCAGTTCTCTAGTACTTTACTCTCTCTCAACCCACGCTTGCGTAAATGAAAACAACAAACTTACTCCAAGGATCACAGACACATATGCTTAGGTTCTGCTATGGCACGATTTTGCGGTGAAAATTTATCATAAAATTTTCATGCTTAGTGGAAGTTGACCTTCATATAAATTTGGAATTGAGAGAATTGAACCTTTTAAACTTCGAATTTTGAGTTCAAATCTAATAAAGCTTAAGACGAAAAAGAAATCTCACATGTAGTAAACGTCAAACGATGAAAATACAGATCACCAACTGATTTTGAAGGTTTCTACTGTAGATTTACAGAAACAGGCTTCAACATTTACAGCATCTGCAACCACTTGCAAAGTAGTCAAAACTTTCAGAGATTTTAGCTTTACCTAAGAACAACAACAAAAAAATCAATACCAATATTTTTTGCTGACAAGAAATATATTTTTTTTAATTAACAGAAAATTTCATTGTGAAAATATTTGAAATTTAGCCCTGTTAATTCATAAAAGAGGAAAGTTGGTTGAGGATAAAGATTATTCTATTTTCTTTAAATGAAATAAAAAGGAAAAAAAAAAGGAAAATTAATTTGCGTACCCTACACCACATAACAAAAGCACCAATATGTTACTATTATTAACTAAAACCACCCATATGTTACTATAGTCAACTAACACCAACATGTGTCGCAGCTATTACAATTCATCAGCCGCTAGCTATGGGAATACTCAAACACAAAGTTCACAACACACTTTCTGACTGTCCATGCTATAGACATTTATAGCCAGAGTGACATTGGACTTGGAGGATTTTCCTCCCCACAATGCCATGAATAATAAATACACATAACAATGAATAAATTACTGTCTTTAATGAAAACAATTGAGTAAAAGATCAGCTCATCAAGCCATGCATAAAAAACATACAATGTACAAGAATGATTCAAACGTGATTTAGAAAAAGTAGGTAGGGTACCCCACTGCCAAACGATCCCAATCTTAAATGACAACAAGGGTTTAAAGGATTAGTATATGAAATCATATATGATAGAAGAATGATTGCGTGATGATTTGACCCTGATAAGAAAAAAAACATTGTGTATATTCATTGTAAAAAAAAAAAACCAAATTATCAGACCTTCTCAGTAGTGCTATTGTCAGTTATAATACAAAACACATTGATAAAAAACACTAATAAATCAAACTGACAGAATTGAAAGCAAAGAACACATTTCTGTGCCCTGTTTGAATTCGAGCATGTGGACCTCCACTGAGGTTTAAAGGGATTCTACTGTACCAGATAAGCTTTTTTTATACCATTGTCTAACTGTTTAATGTAATTATTACAATAATACTATAATTTTTTTTACAATAATAATAATTATAATGAACTTCATTCCTTGCCCAAGTTAAGTTCACAAAATTTTCACACTTAATGATTCATAATTTAAAGCACATGTCCCATATCACAATGACATTATTTGAATTTTCTAAAACAATTGTAAACATTAAACAAAAAAAAATTATACGTAGTTCACACACGTCCATCTAAACATTATTCAAACAAATAAAATTATACATGTATAGTTCACACAAAAATCAAACA